>JAOEHY010021218.1:0-10150 GCA_025447955.1 Psilopsiagon aurifrons
CCCCGAGCTTTTCCTCCCACCTCAAAGAGCAACTCCTTAAAATTTCCTGCTGTCCCTTCCCCTCCACCCTCAGTTCTCTGTCCTTGGGTGACCTCTTCTGATGAGAAGAGGACGTAATGACCCCCTCTGTGCCAACTACATTTAAAATACTTATCTACTGCTGATCTTCCATACACGGGTTTCGCATCTCACTGCCTCCATAGTGCTACATCCTGACAGACAGCTTGCTACCAAGCTCACTGAGATCCAAGAAAGGAACTCATTAAAAAACAAACCCAACACCACAGCTTTCCCTAGCTCTCTGGCCAGCAGCCAGTATGTGTGTCAATTTTAATGGCTTTGATATTTAAATTTAGCTCTCTCTTACTGCTGATACAATTTGGCAGAAGTGTACTTACAATATTATTCCCAAAGCTATTCAGCAGGCATCTCTTTGCTATGCTCCAACCTTCCCAGGAATTCATTTGTGTGAATAAAAAACTGTAGTGATGAGCAAACCATCAGTGCTGTCCTAGCTGGCTAAAGAGATGATTTTCTTCTTCTTTCTGCTCTTTGTATGTTTGTGTGTCAACAAACATCTCCTAGCCAAGAACTGCCTTTGATTGTTCATGACTTATCTTCAGGTTTCTCGGATAATTAATGTGTGATTTTATGGTTCTTTCATAGAATTACAAGGAAGAAAAAAGGAATTTTAGTAACAGGACAGTATGACTACACAGCTGCACTGCTGTATAGTATAATATAGATAATTAGCAGCAGTGAAATGTGGTATCAGAGGCAGATGTATTATCTGCCTGAGAATGTTGTACTTCTAGCTCTCAGATTTGACACTAGTTGTGCCAGGTAGTGCAGACTGGACTAAAGATGTTCACATTGAATGTGTTGGCTTAAGAAGAAAACAACCCCTAAGTTACCTCAGCTACACCCAGTAACATTCTTTATTTTAGTTTAGGGTTGTTTTTTTTTTTGTTTAGGAAGCTTTAATACTTCAGAGTTGTGCAAATGTGACCTTCATGTATTTTTTAACTTACGAATTCTTCTTAAGGTTTCTAATTTCTCTTTTGAGAAGGATCTGAGAAATTATTACTATTAAATGATTAATCGATTTATTAGAACTCAATTCAAATTTTTAAGACATTACAGAATGTAGAAGTTGCACAACTGGGATTCAAGTGATTCTATGTAAATTTAGGTGCTTTTGACCAAAATACAGGTCCTATCAGTTGTAATAAACAAATAAGTGCCTTTTTAAAACAGAGAATATTAGTGGCAGCTACTTAGATGCTGCCAAAACCTGAAGATGTTTGTCATGCCTTGATACCAACGTCTATGTCATTACAGCACCCAGATATTTGAATTTAGACAGAAACCCCACTGAGATTCAGGCAACGATTTTTTTTGCCCCTCCTATTTCACCCGCAGGATTCAATGTGATGTATATGCTGACATGCGATTCCCTACAGTTGTGGCTGAGAGTCCGCATTTTTTCCATAGCAGCTCAAAAGTGAGGCGTTCACCTAGACATAATTCTTCTCCAGTTATTATCCCAGGACACTGGAAGTGGCTAGGAAAGTGCTGCAATCACCCAGCTGCTCAGGGGGGAAGTTCTAAACTCTGTTTTCCATAAAATGTTAAATGCTAATAAAAGTTGGGCACAACACCCACTTTTTGACTGCTCTAATGACCATACTGTAGTATCAACTCATTTACTTTCCTTGCCTGCTAAATATTCAGGTATGCCATACAAAGCAGGACTTACACAGGGGACCAGAATATCCTGCAGTAGTTGGGCAAAGTGACAGGAAAGAGAAGGGAGGTGGACTTAAACCTTCTCCAGAATAATGATACCTGGACGTTGGTGTCCCACCTTCTGGGAGCCTTACCCAGGCCTGGATAATTACCCTCACCATTTAGGTAAATGGTTACCTCCTGGTTGTCCTTCGAAAGTGCTGATGACTTTCATTCTATCTCACAGTTCTACCCAAGAGGAGGATTACACCTCAGTATGTGCAGAATCAGAAGTGTAAATGGTTAGAACACAGCAGATACAGTAAAGGTCCCATTCCTAAAGTACATTATAGATTATCTAGATAACCTTTTGCGAATGACTGCAAAAAATGTCTCCTTTTTTACTTGTTTCCTAGCCTTTTTTTTGTTCATGAAAGCCTTATTATAAAGTTGCAGATAAGACCATCTCCTTTTAGCTCCTTAGAACTACCTAGCAAGAACTTTAGCTCGGGATACTTAAAAGTGCAAATTACATTAATTTTGTGTAGTAAATTTGGCAGATACAAAAATTCATTGTTTCTTCTGGCAACAGCTCAAGATTTGTGTTTAGCTGTGAAATTACCTACGACTTGTTCTGTATTGCATCATTTTCTTGCAGTTTTTGTTCACAATATAATCCCAAACCTGTTAAATATAGTGAGAATTTTATTGTTGCTTCTGTTGCTCAACTGGAGAGTTTTTCTCATGGTCCTTTAAAGGCTTTGCAGAAATACAAGCAGGAAAGTTTCAATTTGAGAAGACTGCTTGATGTAAATTAATTATTGAACACATATTAATATTCATAAGGGACCCAATTATCTGTGAAAGTCAACATGATCTTATTTGCTGATTAGCAAAGAAAACACTGCCATGATATTTTTCTTAAGCTCACCTTGTTGACTGAAATTCGTGTCAATGAGCAAGTGCAAGGTTAAGATGGAGTAAGAGGATAATTTCACTGGTGAGGTCATGACTGCTGAAGTAAAAGTGTCAGAAAGGCAACCGAGTGATTTTTCAGCAGGTAAGAATCATAGTCATAGGATAATTTAGTTTGGAAGGACCTCTGGAGGCAGGTTACTTCAATTCCCCCATCAAAGCTGGGCCAAACTCAAAGTCACATACCTCAGGGCCTGCAGGGGACACTGCAGTTAACAAAACATGAGACGGGAAATGCTTCAGAGAATGGGGTAGATATAATTAGGTAAAAAAGGCTTTTAAGGGTGGTTCTTTGAAGTTCCATCCAGGGGAAAATTGGCTTTGAAGTTACCAAGCTGTCCTGTTTGGCCAGGTAGTGTTAAATGTAAGCAAGATAAAAGGCTGAAAGCTTATCTAAAATGAGTGCTTTAATTCTGACCACAAGGAAAGGTCTCCCGAATTTTGCTAAAATAATCCTCAGACTTCCTAGGAAAATGGCAGTGATTGAGGACAGCCATGACTGTAGTAAGTAGCCGCTGGGCTTTCTCTAACAATTTAATCAAATAGTCAGCATCCTTCAGAACTCTGGATCACTTACTGGAGGACCACTGCAGAAGTGGCTCATGGGAGATACCTGCCTCAGGTCTCCAGGAATGAGAGGAGAGCTTCGCTGCATGAACATGTAGAGAGAGTGGCAAAGCCTCACCACTGTCTTCAGGAGAGCTGGCATGTGATGAGCAGTAGCCCTACACACACAAACATCACCATGTAATGAAGCGCAGCGCTTCCTGCTCACAAGCACATCTCTTGGCACACACTTACACTGCTCTCCATCACATATATTAAAGCCAGAGTGTATTAGGTATATTCCTACTCCTGAGAAGGGTCAGCACCTTGATATTTTATCCAGGATGCCTTCAACCTTGTTACAGCTCTGCCCACTCTGTTTATCTGACTCACGTTGAGGGTGAGAATGAAAGGCAAGTGATGTGCTTATGGGAGCTGGCCTTGCTCAGCAGGCTCTGCCATCTTCAGGCAATTTTCAGGCTGCCTCTACACAGCAAGAAAAGGCTGAGTTGGTTTCTATGATGCAAAAAAAAAAGGTACTCAGTATCTTCCAGGAACTTTAAAATTGGATTTTGGTTCCTCCTATTTCCACACTGAGGCTGTTGCCATTTTTGCAGCTGGGTTAATTTGACAGCTGGAAAGAAAAAAAAGATCAGGATTTTTTTGGAACCACTTGGATTGGATTTTTTTCCCTATCTGCATTTTTTCTCTAAGCCCCGAAATTAGAAGATCAGTAATCTTAGAGATGTGGCACTTTGTGAATGCCTAATTTCTCTTTATATTTGCTTCCTATTTTCCTCCCCCTGGTTTGCTTTCTGCTTTGAACCACCCATGCCAGCACAGCCTGACTGACTGTGTATGTTTCATTATTCTGATCTGATGCATTGGTGATGAAAGTTTTGGAATCTGCGAGCTATTCTATTGTCTCATGAAGTGCTCTAACACTTGCTTTAATTTTGCAGTGTAGGACTGAAAAGACTGCCAGTCATAAAAGCCTCTAAAAGTCTGATTAAACGTTGTCTTTCCAGTGGCAGCTTTTGGATTCACATAAGAACCATAGACTGCATTTTTCGTCCTTTCTGAAATGTTCACCAAAAGGCATGTTGATTATTGTTGTGACTTCAACATAAGATTTGGAGGTCCCAACATAAGACCTCTCCAACCTAAGGTTTATCAAAAGAACTGTGGGTACAGGGGGAGGATTCTTAATAATATTAATTTGTCATTATAAAATGACTAAGTTCGTCTCAAATAGTGTCTTCTCCATGCTGCTTTAAATATAAAGCATCAGAAGACTTAGACTACCTCCTGGAGAAGATAAGCTGGAATAGCCCCTCAGTCCGGGTCTGTTTTCCATTGAATGGGAATGTGCATAGCCAGAGCTAAGTAAGATAAATTCAGAGAGGTTTTAGAGGTTCAAATGAAATAGGATGGTGTATGAAGATAGGATGATAAAGTTGGGGCTGTTCAGCTTGGAGAAGGGAAGGCTGCGTGGAGACCTCATAACAGCCTTCCAATATCTGAAGGGGGCCTATAGGGATCCTGGGAAGGGACTCTTCATTAGGGACTGTAGTGATAGGCCAAGGGGTAATGGGTTCAAACTTAAACAGGGGAAGTTTAGACTGGATATGAGGAAGAAATTCTTTCCTGTAAGGGCGGTGAGGCACTGGAATGGGTTGCCCAGGGAAGTTGTGAATGCTCCATCCCTGGCAGTGTTCAAGGCCAGGTTGGACATAGCCTTGGGTGGCATGGTTTAGTGTGAGGTGTCCCTGCCCATGGCAGGGGGATTGGAACTGGATGATCTTCAGGTCCTTTCCAACCCTAACTATTCTATGATTCTACAATTCTATGTCCCATAAGCTATGAACACTAACAACCGGAAAGCCAAGGAAACACTTATGGGTGCGATCTTGAGAAGAAGCTGGCCCTTTCTGGGTCCAGGTCCTGGGGTCACACACATCCACTTTTATGGGTGATTAACTTTGCTACCAGTGTGTGGTGCTTCTGCCTACAGAGAAGCAGGATTTTTGCATGACTGTTTTAAATAAACAATCTTATACTAGAGAACTAAGAACACACCTAATCTATATTGGCAATTTTTATTCAAGTAGAAAATATACCTGTGCAAGGCCTTGCAATTTGATGACACACTTGAGCAACAAGGGCAATGCTAATTAATAACATCTGAAATGCAAAATTCTTCAATAACCTTGAAATGTGTTGAAGAGTTGACTTTCAGTTAGCTTTTTGCTCTGCAGCAGTCACAAACTAAAACATCAAAATATATTTCTGCTTTTTCTCAAGGACTGGAGAACAATGTGTGTGGTTCCACACAATGACATGAGACCGAAAGGAGAATTGCTCAACTTGATCTTCAAAGCAGGCAAATCTGTGCACAACAGACAAGCAAAGAGACTGAAAAGGCCTAGGAAAGAAAGTGAGAATCAGCAGAAAGTCTGAAAATGGACTAGAAGTCACAAACACGTTTGGCACTGCTACAGCAAGGAACTGGATGGTCTTTAAGGCTCCTTCTAACCCAAACCATTCTGTGGTTCTATAGGTGGAAAATTTCAACCTGTAGGAAGCTAATAAAATGAAACATCAGGTTACCTCAGGAAAAAAAAGTTTTCACAGATGACAATAAATCAAATTAAAACAGGGTTTTCTTGCAGCTGCAGATTCTGCTTTAGGTCTCTGACACACACTCACTGACAGATGAAATCTGATAGGCTGAAACTGTACTGTTGCTGTCTGCCAAACCTCTGAGGCAGAGTTAATGGCACAGTGTTTTAAATCCAAAAGCACACTAACCCTAAACACAACTTGCCATATCACAGTAGTCTGAAAACTGTGGTGGTCCAAAAACTGCTTCACTTGCCATTTACACATCCCACGGCAGTGTGAGGCACATATGTGGGGTTGGCTGAATCTGCTATCAACTTTAATCTGGCATTACATTGTGTTCAAGCATTAAGAACAGTTCTGCTGCTGCCAGAGAAGAGGAAAGTTCAGCCAAGAAATTTCACTGGACCAGAAATGAGAAAAAAATGTTCAGTTTGACCTGTGAGGAAAAGCATTCTGAAAGCACGAGCCAGTGAAGCTGGAGCTTGTGGATGAGATCAGTTCTGTAAAAGGTATTAATTTATCTTTAAATATTTAGCCCATCACCTGTATGTGAGAACAGGATGTGAAGGCATCAAGAAATACCCTTATTAATGTAACTAACTCTTCTTCTTTATAGCACAGAAACCATTCCAACCTTAGCTAATTACTTCACTCACAGCACAACTTCACACTAATTCAGACACTCCTTGCACAGTTTGCTTGTCATTACAATCCCTTACATGGTCTTGAATGTGAAATTGAGACTTTTCCAGGACCACCTGTTTGGTTCTGGTTCCAAATAATAAGATGCCTGCTGGTGTCCTACGCTGGGAAAGTTAATGGACAGGCCTCAACTGACTTGAACTTAATGACCTTGTTTTGTCTTTGTTATCCTCTCAGTAAAGTCCCGGCACTGTTTTCTCAGACCAGCTCTCCCAGGAATATTTGCACTGCTGCAGCCCATTAGGTAATTATAGACCAGGATTCCTCAAATGCCACAACATGGTCTTTGTCCAGGCGGCGAGTAAATCAGCTTATTAAGGCCTAGCAGGAGTGAGGGACAACCAAGACCACAGGGAAAGCTCAGTCAGCAGCGCAGTAGGCACTCTGCATAGGAGGATCAGCTGCTTGGGCAGCAGGGAGCATCCTGTGCCCGCTCCTCTGAGGGGCAGGCTCTGTGATCCCTTCTTATCCAATGCTACGGCTGTTGGGTCTACTGTCAGAGCACCCTGAGCCCCTCTCTCAGTCCCTTTTGATGCTTGTGTTTGGCCCTTTGGTAAATAGCAAAGGACGAGGCTCCTGTCCCTGACATGTACTGCTTTTAGTAGAAGCACTTCAGCTTTGGCACAGAAACTGTTGTCCAGCAACACATTGCTGCTTTCTCTCTTGAAATGTCCCAGCCAGCAGGACTGGAGGTGGTGTAGGTAGCAAAATGTTAAAAGAAAAGAATAAAAGAATATTTCAGTTGGAAGGGACCTACAACTACCATCTAGTGCAACTGAGCTTCTTGACCTTGGCAGGCTTGAGGAGTGAGCCCATGTGAACCTCTTGGGGTTCAACAAGACCAAGTGCAAGATCCTGCACATGGGCTGGGGAAATCCCAAATCGATATAGGCTGGGAGATGGAAGGGATTGAGAGCAGCCCTGCAGTGAATGACTTAGGGATGCTGGTACACCAGCAGATTGAAGGAGGTAAATCTCCACCTCTACTCCAATCTGGTGAGACCTCACCTGAAGTAACTGTGTTCAGCTCTGGAGTGCTTGGTACGAGAAAGACATGGACCTGTTGGATCAGCTCCAAAGGAGGGCCACAAACATGGTCAGAGGGCTGGAGCATCTCTCCTACGAGGAAAGGCTGAGACAGTTGGTTTCAGCATGGAGCTCCAGGGAGACCTTATTGTGGCTTTTCAGTACTTGAAGGGGGCTTATAAGAAAGATTGTGAAAGGCTTTTTATTAGGTCTGCAGTGACAGGACAAAGGGCAATGGTTTTAACTAAAAGAAGGTAAATTTAAATTAGCCATGAGTCAGAAATGGTTTACTATGAGGGTGGTGAGACACTGGAACAGGTTGCCCAGAGAAATTGTGGATGCCCTGTCATGGCAAGTGTTCAAAGCCAGGTTGGATGGGTCTTTGAGCAACCTGATTCAGGCAGGGAGGCTGGAACTAGATCTTTAAAGATCCCTTCCATCCCAAATCATTGTATGATTTTTGACATTGAAGCTCAGAGTGTAACAATAGAGAGTGGATGGGAAAGAGTTGTTAATAAAAGAAAAATGCTGCAGGTGATAAAATGGAAGAGGTCCTCTTTTTCTTGGCTTTTCTCTATCCCACTGATGTATTCGCTTAGTTTTTCCCATCTTGCAGTTACTGTATGTTTGGGAGCTCTCTTCACAAGCTCAGGTATTTGCTCATGGGGGAAGCGGTCCCTCCCCTTACCCAGTCGTTCCACTGGTACAGTCATACTCATCTTCATTTCATTATGTCAGCTATCAAGAAGCAACAAACTCATTTTTCCCTTTGAGAGTCAAAGCTGCATTTTGCATAAAGGCTACCAGCTAGCATTTTCAAATAGGATGTTGTTACACTCACCTGCTACTCTGCTTGTACCATCAAATCTGACATTTACAGGTGTCTCTGCTGCAGCCAAGCACTTAGGTTTTCTATTTGGGATTTTTCTTACAACTTCATTAATTAATATCCCTTGGCATTTTATAGATGCCAACAGGGTATCTCAGGAGCATGAGGAGAACTTCCTTCATTAACTCTACTTCCCTGTCTGACTGGTAAACAGCTGGTTTTGAAACCACGAGAGAATACAAATTCATAGAATTAAGTTCCAGGAGGCAACACAGTCATTTACAATGTCACATATAATACAAACCGTTTTGTGTTGACTGCTTACCTCTGTATTTAACCCTATTACTTGTGTTGAATAAAAGCATACTCTGTGGTTGGCTAAAATACATGCAATGTGATACCTGATTTACAGATGTAAAGAGATGGCTCTATGATCCCTCTTGAGGGTGGGTGCCAGGCATTAATCACACTCAGCATAAAACATTTGGGCCCTATTCCTCATTTGGATGACTCTGGATCAGTTGGCAGCCACTTCTGCTTGAGTAAAGAACCCACTGGCACACAGAATTTTTTACCCAAAGGTCTTTCTCTGCTATAATCTAGTCATTTCTCTCTCATTTATTCAACAAATTCAATGCAATGAGTTTATTAAATATCCCCATGACACACATTTTCTTCAGTGTAAAAAGTCAGGCGTGGTGCTCTTTTGCTCTTTTTTTCTAATTTTTAAGGTTAACTTTTGCCCTTGAGAACATAAATTCGTACAGTAGCACTGTCAGCAATGCCATACACAGCAGTAAAATCATTTTACTTTTCCAACTCACTCTGCTTATTTACCCGTCCAACGATTACCACTATAATACCTCTTGCTACAGCATTGTCAAGGATATGCATGTTTAATGATTTTCACAATTGCTTCTTTCCATGACACAATCCCTCATTTTATATTGACTAACCTGTCAAGACAGCTTCGAAGACCTGTGACCCTAAAAATATATAAAGCATGAGATGAGCCCCGAGTATCCATTAGTTCTTTTAAAAAAATTATGCATCGAGTACTTAAACTCAAAAGCAGAATAAAAAGCTAAAGACAAAGACTGAGAAGTAGCAATAAACAGAAATTAGTGATTAAATTGAAAATAAGTTAAATTCCTTTACTGAAATCAACTCCTGTCCAGCTTTGGCCCGTTTAGCAGCGCAGCCGCGCATCAGACCCCGCATCAGACCTATTTCATCAGAGAGATGAAATAGGCGCATGAATTTCATCAGAGAGATGACATGCGCGCAGCCGCGCATCAGACCCTACTGAGAGATGAAATAGGGAGTTTTGGCATGTAATTTAGGAAATGTCCACACGAGGGGGAACGAGCCACAAGTAAAGCCTGCTCGGGAAACGCCAGCGGGGCCGGCGGGGTTGGTCAGCAGCGGAGTTCACAGGGAAGCTTCACTTACACGGCAGAGCTTCTGGTGGCTCTTTGGAGGCGGAGATCCAGCCGCACTGTGGCTCTACTTCAGCTGGTTTAGGATTCTAAAGTATTTGAAATACTTTCTATATAACATCGATAACAATTATACATATGGAAGTAAACAGTGATTGACAATATACTATTGGTCACTTCAGCTTTGGAGATAACAGGAAACAAAGTCTGACTTTAGAAAGAAACATGGCAACACAGCAGTAGGATTTGTGCCCATGCCTTTAAAAGAAAGGACAGATCG
>JAOEHY010021222.1:0-11191 GCA_025447955.1 Psilopsiagon aurifrons
AGGCTGCCCTGGTGCTCCACATTCCCAACCAGCCCTTCCCTGTTGGTGAGCATGAGGTCAAGCATGGCACCTCTCCTGGTTGGCTCCTCAGTTACTTGCAAAAGGAAGCTGTCTTCCACACAATCAAGGAACTTCCTGGATTGCTTGTGCTGGGACATACTGTACCTCTAACAGATATCAGGGTGGTTGAAGTCCCCCATGAGAACAAGGGCCTGCGAGCACGAGGCTGTTCCTATCTGTCTATAGAGCGCTATATCCACAGAGCCCTCTTTATCAGGCGGTCTGTAACAGATCCCCACAATGTCCCCCATTACAGTTCTCCCTTCAACCCTGACCCACAAACTCTCTATAGACTGCTCACCTGTCCCCAGACAGAGTTCCATACTCTCCAGCCTATCCCTAACATAAATAGCAACTCCCCTTCCCCATCTGCCAGGCCTGTATTTTCTAAAGAGCCTGTATCCTTCCATCCCAGCACTCCACTCATAAGAGCCATCCCACCATGTTTCTGTGATGCCTATTATATCATAACCCTGCAGACGTGCACACATCTCTAATTCCTCTTGTTTGTTCCCCATGCTACAGGTGTTTGTATCTGAGCCGAGCTCCAAATGAAGTTGACTTATTAGCTGGAGCAGCTGGAATATCAAAAGAAGGCATCATTATGTCTGGTACTACAATAACTTACTATAAATTAGCAGTTTGCCAGTGAGTACTTCTTAATTATTCCACTGACTGAGGAAATTACATATAAAGCACCCAACTTTCTAGGCAGCATACAAACCTCTGTTTTGATATTTTAAACATACCACTAGCATTAGGCCTACTGCAATATCGCTGCCACTGATTATCTCAATAGCCAAATGCTTGTTAATGTGGCAGATGAAGGAAAAATTTTATGGTATGGAGGAGGTTTTTCCAGATTCCCAAGGGAAGCACACAAGGAGTGCCTGAAAAAGACATTGGAATATGATAATTTCTTGGCAGTCTAGAGGGAAGGTCACTTCAGAAGAACCATGCAGGACAATAAAATGGAATATTGCAGTGAAGTATTCTCATGGCACTGGGGATCTTCACCATCACTTTGCTGGTCCAAGTCCAAGGGAACTACAAAATTTAAAGTATCTGTTTTCCTAATTACTTCATATTTTCAGATAAATCCTCACTTATATCTATCCTATTTTGCAGTATCTGTATTGATGAAAAAAACACCATATCACAGAAACCATGTCAGTTTTCCTCCAGGAGACACCAAAGTATTCTACTTTATTCTTTCTTTTTCATCCCTGTATCTCGAGATGAGACTAGTTTCCACATAGGAACCTTTTCTATAGAGAGAGAATTGGAGAATTGAAAGAATTGTCTGCAATTGGACTTTCAGTCAAAAAATTCTTACAACAAATCAATCAAATGGAGAGTAAGAAATCATCACATTTTGGAGGTTGTGTCAAGTCAAAGAAAGTCAAATATGAACTTGCTGGATGATTAATACTACTGAAAGTGATCTTAGTGCTGGGAAAACCAAACGTAACAAAAGCCAGTCCTACTGACAGGTTTCAGCTGAAGTAAAAAACAACATACAAGAGTAAATCTGACTTTTTTATCAGAAAAACAAACAAACAAAAAAATAAAACAGAAAACCAATGGAAACTAAATCCAGAAAATTGTTAGACCCATAGGTGAATATGCTACAATGAGAAAAGCTAACTCAACTTTTGTAGTGTATTGTTGCGCTTCACAAACCTATTGAAGCTCTTTGAAAAATTCAAGAGCATAGTAGCATGCGGCTGATGTAATGTGCTTGAATTTTAAAAAAACTTTTAACAAAGTTCCTCACCAAGGGATCTTACAGGCAGTAAGTTATTTGGAATAATAGGAAAAATATTTCCCAAGATTCTTGATTTGTTAATGGATAAGAAATAAAGTATAATAAATAAAAATTAAAAAAAAAATGATGTGCATATATATATTCTTCTATGAAGACAGTTTTCCAGAAAAGCCCAATGAGGATATGGATACCTATTCTATCTAAAGTTTATATGCAGAATCCAAGGATGGTGATGAAGAGATGACAAATTTTGCTGACAGTGCTAAATTATTTACGGTTTTGAATACAAAAGCCAGCTGCAACAAGCTACAGAAGATTATCATATTAATGAGTGCATAGACAAGAATATATCTGATGAATATCAACATCTAGTGATGCAAAACAACTATTACTGTAGGGACAAATTTCACTATGTCTACTCAAACCAGAGTTTCAGGAGTCTTTGTGAACACCTCTATGCAAGCTCAATGATCATGAGAGATCCTGGAAACAACAAAATGGTAGGCATAGCTGGAAAAGGAATACAGAATAAATCTTTTTGAATCTTGAATGCAGTTCTATTTCCCTACATCTGAAAATGGACTCTAGAGAGGTAGAGAAGATACAAAACTGTATACCTAGAATGACAAGAAATTGTTATTTGATGAGGAGAGATGAAAAAAAACCTAGGTGAAGAAGAAACACCCATGAGATTAATATGGAGAAATCCTATAAAATGTTGACTGGAATAAAGAAAGTACACAGACAACAGTTCCCTAGTTCCCACCGTGCAGGAATTTAGTTATCAAGTGGCAGGAATAAAGCAAACAAAAGGAAACACTTTTCACACAGCACATAATTGAACTGTAGAACTCATAGCTGCAGGATATGGAGATGTCAAAGGCTTAGGTTGGTTAACAAACAATTAGAAAAGCTTCTGGAAGCAAAAATTTATCAAAGGCTATTATGTAACGCACACATACACAAAAAAAAAGGGTTCCCACTCCCAGAGTCCCTGAGCTGTAGTCTGATAGAAGTTACAAGCAATAGCAAGAAAATTTTTTTTCTACTTGCCTTGTTGTGCTGTTCTCTCCCAAAGCTTTAGGCACTGGCCACTGCCAGAATACTGATCTATTTAAATCTTTGTACGTGATTTTATATTCATGCTCGTCACTTCATTTCACAAGAGGCTTGTCTTTGAGATAATCAACCAAATAGAAGTAAACTTTCTAAAATAAGGGCAATGACTACTCTGTAAAGGCTTCTTTTTTTTCTATAGATTCTTGGTGAAGGAGTCTTTTACCCAAATTAGATATCTACCCTAATTTGCAGGAATACCATTACCATTTGTGGCAGGTTCAAGACATTTATCTAACAATCTGTACCAAATAGGGTTTATTGGCTCTGTAGCCTGTAAACTGCATTTTTCTGTAGCCTGCTTCTAGGTGCATCGCCAGACACTGACACCTTATTTTACACAATGAAGCAGTTTAGATCAGTCTGGGAACTCCAGCTGATAAGTTTGAGTTTAAATAAAGACATCTGCTCTGAGAGAGCAGCCCCTAACTCCTGAAGAACTTTCAGGAATACTGTATTCAAGTGCTTTCTGAGATGACAGTAAAAAAATGAGACTTATTAGGATCTTGTTAGGTATTTCTCTCTTGAGCTCAATGAATTGTCATTTTTGCATTAAAAAGTAAAGCTATAAAGCTCTACAGCTGGCCTCTGAAAAGCAGTTAACGTCACCTGGTATTAGGCTTCCACAGATTTCCCAAGAGAGGTTACAGTTAATGAAACCCACAGTTAATTTACATACATTTCACAAAAGACCACATTTGGTATGAATTTCAGAACACTTTACCAGTACTTATTTAGCAACAAACATTATGCAAGAGTATGATTCCTAAGGCCTTTCTCAGATGCTACACCAAAGCTATCTTACGCCAGAGTACCATTACATAGCATGGACCAGTATAAAGTTGATATAAAACAGGAATAGCTGACATTACTGAACTACACAATTTGCAGTTAAAGAGGATGTAACTCGTTGTCATTAGCCTGACAATACATGTTAAAATTCATCCTTTTAGATTCAGTCACATGATTAGTAACGGAGTTGTTACCCAGATGCTTTGAGGCTATTTCTTCCCAGAGGATATCATAACGTCTTGCTCGAGTAGCACAGCAGAGCTCTTAAATCAGTACAAACCTGACAATGTGGAACATTTGAAGGAAGCTTCTTTTCCAAGCAACACTGAGGCACTGTCTAGAAATAAAACTCAGACTGCTTGCCTGATTTTTCTCAAGTGAATGACTTCAGGAACTCTAGTCTATCTTATTGCACACAGTGACTTTGCAGGCTGCTTATTTAGCAATACACAAAAAGGGAAGCTTTGTCCTGTTACCTATGGTGATCTGAAAACTGTTTCTAGTGCCACTATAATTTGTTTTAAGTTGCTAAGACTTTCTGTAATGCATTGGTCTTAATCTGCTTACAGTCTTGACTCTTTTTAATTCATTTAATTGCTTCTATCCATTCCAGAAATAAACTATCATATATGGCAATACTTGGTTTTCTGGACTTTGGGTGTTAGGGTCAAGGAGGCATATGGGTCCTCTCTTAATTTCAAGACTCTGCTACTAAGTGGTCACAATAAAAGCAAATAATGCAGAGCCCATACCTCTCTAAAGCAAGTGTATTTTAAGCAATGAAATTTTATATGTATAAATGACATGTGAGTGAAACGCACTGCTGGTTTTGCTAGTTAGCTTCTCATTATAGTGATAAAGAAAAAAAATACTTGCAAATGTTTACTAGAACAGCTGCGACCTATATTGATATATTACCAAGGGCAGGATCTAATGCAGTTTGCATAATTTATGTATGCCAGTTTGTTTATTCATGTGAATGTATCAGAAGCTAGAAATTCTATGCATCATCTCCAGAATGTGATATCTCTAAAAAGCACCTTATGTCCTTTAAAACCGAACAGCATGACAGCAGCGAAAAGTACAAATGAAAAATAGTTGATATCTCCAGCAGAGTCAGATCTATGCTAATACGCATGAACAGCAGGGACCACTGACACAGAGAAAGCTGTCCTGATCTCAAGTGAACAGAAATGGACTCCAAGCAACTTCTACTATTCCAATAAACTCCAAAAAGAAAGTTTGAGTCATGCTGTACATTGGAGAAATTCTTTCTGCTCAGAGGTACTAACTTGGACCTGCTGAAACTGAAAATCAACTTAGAGATGAAATTCTTCTATACTAGAGCGTGACAGCAAATAATATTCACAATAAGAATGAAAGGGTCTGCTGGTAGCCAAGCCCTTTCCATTCATTTCTCCCAGTCACTGTTTCCGTTGACCATCTCTAAGCATTAAAGATGCCAATACTGTAAATGTTCTGCATTACTTATATTGATTGTCATTGGTAGGAAAAAGGCAAAAACCTCATTTTATTTAGCCTTATGTTATCAAAATGAAAAGGGGAGCACAACCTCAGCAGGTAGTGTCTGGCGTACCTCTAATGAAGTCATGCTAATTTATTGATGTTCCCCAAGGTTTTTTCTCTGTAGGTGTATGTAATTTCAACTTTTTGTCATTTTAAAAAAATGTTGAGATATACCTCCAGTTTCTTCTAAAGTTTGTTTTTATTACTTATATTTATTATTTTTTTTGTTTAACACACTTTTGTGTATAATAACATTCAATTCTAAGCACATGTGAATATTACTTTTTATCCAATTTGGGTTGCATTTGAAGGTATATGTATGCAAAAAAAAAGTTAAAGTAAATATTATTCTTACTATAAATTATTTATATATGTCTTACAGATATAGAAGAAATGAACATCACTACATTCAGATTTACATCTAAGAATCAGTCCAGCTGGAAGCCAAAAGGGTTTCATATAACATCAGGGAGTTTTTGATTACATATAACACCCTAAGTTTTGGTCCTGCAAACGCTCATTCAACTACATTTTCCTGTGGATGAGCTGTACTTTCAAAGTGCTACATATCATGAAAAATTAAACCAAATGACTGCGATAAAGGTGTCAGTGAAAATAAAAAAAAAAAAAAAGGAATAAAAAAATACTGTCTTAGAACAGGTTGAGTATTCCAGTAAAAGCACCTCAGTCTTGACAGGGTACTCTTTCTATGAAGATCATTCTCTATTTTCTGTTAGGTGGTCATCTGATTTGTTATTCAATGTAGGACTCTCTTCAACCTGTCAAATGAAGTGAGAATTTCCTTGGGTACAGCAGCAGATTCATAGCCAATACAGCAAGCACTGGAGCCAGCATCCCTTCAGTAACCAAACTCCCCTTAGTAGAGCCCTAGGCAAAGCAGTACAGCAACTGCCTCTTGATCTCTATTTCTTACTGGACATCTCTCCTTTCCTTTCACTCCCATAATATGGAAATAGATAACACAGATATGAGCTGTCTACAAATAACCTGTATGACTACTATATATGGCAAAATTTCTATGAAGTCTGACTGAACATCGAAAATCCTTAGGTAAACAGTTTCATTATTTCAAACACTGCCTTCCCTAACTTGCACCTTCCTCTACAATCCCTTCAGACATATAAGTGACATATAAAGTATTATAAAGCAGAGAAAAAAATCTTCATACATAAAATACTGAGAAATTTCTGCTACGTGCTCTATGTTCCTGTATGTTGCTATGCCACCTTGCAGAAAACCTGCATCTAAAGTGAGTAGAAAGAATATTGTCTTTAATTCTATTTGCAATCATGAACCATTTTGGATTGTTTGCTTCGTTGCCTGTTTGTCTTCTCTCTTTTTCTCCTTTGGCAGGCAGGGCAATTCTTAGGCTGAAACCTGCATTGGAGATATGCAGAACCTGAACTATATCACAGTGGGTTAAGTTCAAAGATACCCAGCAAGACAGCCAAGCTAGCGAGGAGATGAAAAGTTCACAAGGAGTGCATAAAAACACAGTAATAACAATGTTCTTGGAGTGCTCATAGAGAGCTCATTTGTAGGCTGTAGACAAATACTTAGCAAAGAGAAGTGACAATTGAAGATATTAGCAACCCTAAGAGTTGCTTCCTGTCTCTTCCCAAGAGGCTGCCACTTCTGCAGTTTGTTGGCAGAATGGGTCATATAAGAACTCCATATGGAGTCATGGTAGTATTAATCAGCTGATGAAGGCAGTTTGAAAAGAGAACTGATTTTGCCTGAAGGGGATAAGGCAAAGCTCTCAGACTCCTTTGTCTGGCAGAGCTGTGGGAATGGTAACTTGCATCTGGTGGATTATAGGTTTGAAGAGCTGAGCATAGGAATAGTAACATCCTCATTCAGCACTGCTAGATCTAGAAGAAATCTTCTCATGACCCTGTTTTGATTAGACAGTCTAAATTATTCAGAAGCTTTCTCTTTTTTCACCACAAAGGGAAAAAAAAAAAAAAAATCCTGTGAATGATTCAAAAATGAAAGTGTATCAGTTTTTATTTAACCGTCTTTTAATGGGGGAGGAAATACATTTGGATGTGTGCCTTTTTGCCCCTTCATGATATGAAAAGAAAGCTTGAAGACTTTTTTTCTTTCTCTCTTCTTTTAAGGTAAGAATATTCAGTCATTGCCTGTGGAATATTCTGTGATTAGAAGGAATAGTAAAACAATGATTTCATGGAAGTCATTAATGTGACCAGAGAACATAAAGCATTTTCAGTGCAAAAGCCAGTATTTTGCTATTTTCTAATAAAAATATTTATTAAAGCTTAAAAACTTCTCCTCCTTAAGAAACATCTGAAGACACACAACAGGTTAAAGCCTTCATAAAAGCTTCTAGCAAAATTAGGTAAGATTTTCCATATTACCATTAAATGTATGTAAGATAGCAAAAAGTCATTGAAAAAAAGTCTGTTTTCATAAATTCTTTGTAAATCACATGGACTTGATCTCTTGTTTTTATCACAGATCTCCTTCATTATCCAGCCTCTACAATAAATGCCAAAATATACTAAGGAATTTGCTTAATATCATTTGGCCGGTGCATGTTATCACATTATAAAACTAAAGTATCTTAGGAAAAACAGCTTCTTTTAGAATAGTACAAGTTGTACTAGTCCTAACGTTATTTTATACTTAACCTTCAAAGTACCATGCTCTAGGATACAAACCAATCATCACTGACAGATATTAACAAGAAATTTCCTCTATGGGCAGAATATTTCATAAGTGCTCACTGCAGGGTTTCTTGCACTTTCCTCTAAAGCATCTGGTAATGACCACTGTCAGCTGGAATAAAAGCATAAGAAAGCTGTTAGTCTGATTTGGAATGGCTCCTCTTGTATGCTAAAGCTTTTGTCCTTGATCTTCCTGTACCTTGTCCCTGCAGTTCAAAAGAGGCGATGTAGATATCTTCACGCTTACTACCAGTTAAATAGTGATTTTTTCTTTTATCCTTGCACACTGCTGAAGAAATGCAGCAACTTTCATCGCATAGAATCGTAACTCCTTTTAGCTATTATATGCAAGCTCTGGCTATTCTTTTGCACAGGCTTCTGGAAACAGTGTTCCTGAAATGTTTACTGTTCCCAGAAAGAAGGTGTTAATGTAGATAGTTCTTCCATTAAGAGAACAGAAGCAAATAAAGAAGGTTAATAAGAACAACCTACACAGGCACATAAAGTTTTGGTTTCCATATGTCAAATTAAATAAATCACAAACTTCTCCATCAGATACCTAAATCAAGAATTAACATTTTTTTAAAACAGTTGTCCATACCATTAGTTTCTTTATAAATTAACTGGTTCTTTGAGGAAAGTCTCACATCAGCTCATTTTTTATGACTAACCACATTTTGTATCAGCAGTGACAGAGTGCACAGAGAAAAAGAGAGATGCTAATTTAGTACCTCTCCATCTCCTGTTTTCTGATTCTGATTTAAAGCCTGAGGAGTAGAGTAAGGAAAACTACCTTTCAAAAGTATCTTATACATATACTTAGACATGTACATAAGACATACATATCTATGACTGTTTCTGAATATAGTTTCATATTTCTGTGACTGAAATAGTCTTAACATCATGAATGACCCCATTTGATAAAAGATATTAAACAAAACCTTTTTCTTACCTGTTGCAGCTCTGTTTCTAGATTACTTATGATTCTTCACATATATCAGTTACTGAAATTCCTGTACTAAAATATTGCAGCAATACAGTTTTTAAAAACCATGAAAAATTATGAAGATTAATTCATCAGTCACAGTCGAATGAGTTTCTTGTTCTGATTTCATGCAGGCCCTGAGGGGTTTTTTAAGAGACATATCTAGGGAAACTAACTTATTTTGCATTCTTAGTACTATGGAAAATGAAGTATCTTAGCTACTGCTGTGGTAAACACTGGTATCTATAGAGGAACTAACACTGCCTCTGACAAATAACTGAAACTAATGATGATATTACAATGTGAGTACAAAAAAGATCAGTCAGCAGTGCCTGCAAGAGAACTAAGCTGTGCTTTGTGCTACTTGGCACTGATTTGCTAGCTAAGTGCTAATGGAAACCCCATTTTCACAAGAAGAACTAACAGGAGAAAATGCTAAGATGTTTTTAGTGAAATTCTGAGTCCAGTTATCTTTGCCTGGGTTTAAAAACCTGACCTAAGATTTTAGTATAATTGGGTCTTTCCTTTTATATATGCTGGCTTCCAATGACAGGTAAGAATCATGAAGGTAGTATAAATGCACAACTTTTTAATATGTCCCTTTTTGTAGCTTCCCCAAATGCATGAAGTTTTGCACATATGAACCATAAAATAAAATCAAATGTAAAGGGCAGAGCAAAAAGCAAATGTTGCCACTTTCCTAACATTCAACCCACTGTATTAAAAATATTAACCCTGTGGAGTTATTATATAGTGCAAATTCTTCAAGTTTGTTACTATAGAGCTTTCCAGACAATGGATTTTGAGAGTAATTTCTCTTTGCTGTTTATTGTGGAACTGTGTGTGTTCCCTCTTTGCAAGGACAAATATACCCCCTGAGTTCACAGAAAAAACATTTTCCTCCTCCTATATCAGTGTGTTGGCACTTGTAGTCATTTTTTAAGTTAAACATGAGTCAGGAAGAATTCTGTTCATTCTAAATATGGACTTGGGGAGGTTTCAAAAATCCTCTGCTTTGGCCTAAATTCATTGGGTGCCAATGGCAAAACTCATTGATGTCAATAACATCTTTAAGTGGTACAGTTAAAAAAAAAGAAAAACCTATGAATCAAGCCACAAAAATCTGATTGTCTTTAAAATAATTAATTTGAAAAATCATAAAACATGGATCTTTTTGGCTTGTGCCTTAGATCAATTATCAGTCTGTTTTCCAAGTGGTTTCCCTTGCAGTGCTCAGGACTAGAAAAAATTATTTTAAAAGAAAACTGCAATTTCTGCATATTTGCGTAAACCAGAGAGGTGAGTCATAATGGAGACACACAATATTATGACTCCCATCCCAAAAAACTGTACAAATTGCCAACCTTGCTTCCCTGGACAGTGAGGTCGCCCAACACCAAGCCTCCTTAAAAATCCCACCTTAATGAACTATGCTCTGAAGTGATGTTTTGAAAAGTAACAAACAAAAGTATCTTGGATTCACCACTGTACAAAAGGAAAGGTCCAGCCACATGTGAAAACAGAATTTCATTCATACTCATCAAACTGTCGGCAGGACAGCATCCAGGGGCAATATTTTGATTAATATCTTGTGTGAATTTAAGAAATTGTATATGTCTTCTCCACATTTCTCAGTCTACTAAAACAACAGAGCCTGATGCCAATTATTGTTAAGAAATATGTAGATGTTTTAAACCAGCATTTTCAATAGGATAATACATGTGTCAGAAAAATGGCTGCATTACCAGTGATGGAGAGTAGAATGGCGCAAGAATAGACAAAACAACTAAAACACAGAACCAGCCTTTTCATAAATTCCCATGGTTTGAAAAATTTAGTCCAGAAGTGCCATATTATAGCTGTGGAAATAAACACACTTCAGAGTAAGTTTTCTTAATTTTCCGCGCTGTTCTGTCAAAAACTCAGGTTTGCATGGGAATTCTGCCATCTCGTGGTCACATTTTTTTCTGCAACACTTTCTATTCCTCAAATTAGTGTGGAATATAAATACGCGCAGGTTTTGCAAAGACTCATTTAAAATAATTTTATGCTTTAGCATCTTTAGGATTACTTGATAAATCTGCAATATTACCTAATCATCCTAATGCCCTTCAGCTCAGTGAAGTTCTGCTCAGCATGTTACCTATATTTTTTCCTCTTGCTTGTTTATTCTGCACAGAGGATGTAATTTTTACCTATATAATGTTCACTACTTGAAAGTCTTTCACTGCACTT
>JAOEHY010021223.1:0-30228 GCA_025447955.1 Psilopsiagon aurifrons
TGAAGGGGGCCTACAGGGATGCTGGGGAGGGACTCTTCATTAGGGACTGTAGTGATAGGACAAGGAGTAATGGGTTCCAACTGAAACAGGGGAAGTTTAGATTGGATATGAGAAAGAAATTCTTTACTGTAAGAGTGGTGAGGCACTGGAATTGGTTGCCTAGGGAAGTTGTGAATGCTCCATCGCTGGTGGAGTTCAAGGCCAGGTTGGACAGAGCCTTGGGTGGCATGGTTTACTGGGAGGCGTCCCTGCCCACGGCAGGATGATCTTAAGGTCCTTTCCAACCCTGATTATTCTATGATTCTATGATTCATGAGTAATACTCAATGCAGAGAGACATGCTACAGAACTTTTGAGTGTAGACATGCTCTATAATTACTTGCAGAAAGCCATCCAAACCTTTGAATATGCTTTTAGATCTCTGACTTATACTAGCTATCCACTATAAAAGTCTCCATTCATGTCCAGCCCCTAACCACCAACTCCAGTAAGACTTTAAAAGTCCTATCACATCATGAGCTCTTTCAGAAAAGTCAAAGGGTCTAATTCTGTTTCTAAGTGGCTTATGATGAACTTGGAAGTTAAAATTTGTGATATTGTGAAGAAGCTATATGCAGTTGGTTTTCAATCTGTGGTTTTGCTTTCAATCATTGGTCACAGATTGTTGGCATTCAGAAGGAATCACAGTTTAGGGAGTTAATGTTAATTAATTATTTTTTTTTTTTTTTGGGGGGGGGGGATATTACCTTTAAGAAGATTGTTTTGGTCTTTCCACAAAATTTACCAGATGATTAAGGACTTTTTGTGGAATAAAGTACTTGGTGTGCAGGAACACGAGCATAAGCCAGTCTTTTCTCCCCTCGGATCATCCATATTATTACATCAGGCATACTGTTTTGCGGCTGTGGATTATTTGTGGGGAAAAGAAAGTTAAAACCAGTAAATAATAGATGCTAAACTAGTCTAATGCTTAGACTACAGAAACATAAATTAGGATTTATGTTGAAAGATTTATCACTTAGATTCAATAACTAACATGGATTTATGAGAGAGAAAATTGTTTCACTTTGGTAGTAACACAATGTATTGTTCTGAAATAATCACTAAAATACCACTGAGACTGCTGGAAAGCAAATAAGTTCCACTAAAAAGCCCAGTTATTCTACCTCTTTCCGATTTTTCTAGACACATTTTGTATCTCAATTCCTATATGATGACTAAAGTGACTGATCCCAAATGCTAATGCTTTGTTTTGACCTACTACATGTTTAAGCACTCGCAGGGCTTCCACATTAGGGGTAGATAACCCTAAGCCTTTTATCAGATGGCAGAAACAGCCTACTATGTTTTTGCAGCTTTGTGAACACCCTTTTGTGCGAGGTGCAAGTCTGCCAAATTAATCTCTCTTTTGTGATTTTTTTTTAAATCAGTAACTTTTCAAAGCAGAAGTGACAGAGGAAAAATAAACCTTTTCAAAATGTTGTGAAAGCCAATTCTGAGATAACCAAGATAAATAAAAACTGAAGATGTTGCTGGAAATCTAAAAAACCAACCAAACAACACAGTAACAAACAGATTTAACTCTGTTGGAAGTCAATTACTACGGGTAACAAGCTGCAGAAGTATGACATATACCCGGCAGTCCCTGAGCCAGCCCTGTGACTTGCAATTCTGGAAGAAAGGAAAGTACCATCACTTTAAACTGAATGGAGTCTATTCTACAATTCACAGAGTAGTTATTTCCCAACATACATTCACAGACAGCTAACACACTAAAACACTGTATTTAAGTAAATCCTAATTACAAAGAGGAACACGTTTACTTTCAAAGTATCTAAAATTACTGTTCTAAGGAGAGTGGATATTGCCCGAACACCAGTGAATATTACAGAAGTTTGTGTCAGACAGCTATTTCTAAACCAGAATTGTGTAGTACTAACCTCTTCACTCAGTTGCATTAATCTATCAAACCAATCCTCAATTTCTGTCAGAGTGGCTTTCACATCAGTAGCTTCATTTCTCATTCTTGCTGCTGCTTCTCCAATCTGTTTGAGAGACCTCAGACGCAGTTTTTCAATCTGAGTGTCAAGGACTGTAATATTAGATCTGCTTTCTATGAGGGGAAATGGTTTACTGAAAACAGAAAATTTATAATGGTTAATAATCTG
The DNA here is from genome assembly GCA_025447955.1 of Psilopsiagon aurifrons. Taxonomy (NCBI): domain Eukaryota; kingdom Metazoa; phylum Chordata; class Aves; order Psittaciformes; family Psittacidae; genus Psilopsiagon; species Psilopsiagon aurifrons. The sequence continues at coordinate 2,169 of JAOEHY010021223.1, forward strand.
AATGAATTTCATTTAGCCACACACTAAACACAGATATGCATACAGTGGCATACAGATTGGGTGCTATTATTTCCTTTTATTAAAACCCACCAGAATCGTGCTATAGCATCTCTTTCTGCAGAGATTACCACCTGAGAAAGCATGTACAGTAAGCAAGGGAAAGGCTGTGAGTACACAAGCACCAGTGTAGAATAGCTTGAGGTATATGCTTAAATCTAACAGCTGCTAATCAAACCACCTTTACCTATATGCTCAAAATAGAAAATTATTGTCTGAGAATATACAATTGAAAGATGAAATCACTACCTTCAGAAAAAGTTAGGTGGCTTTCCTTCACTGGAAACTGTAAATTCTCAGAAACTCAATAGACAAATATGGCTTGTGTCTATGACTAGAGTTATCTAACCCTCTGGCATGAAAACATCAAAGAACTCTTGAATAAAATCCATGACATGAAACTTCTGAGTCACCAGAGGGCAGAATAACTCTTCAAAGGAACCAAGAAGTCCCAGAAGCATCACAGTAGAGCCGAGGTAAAATAAGCTTTTCTGAGTTTGGTGGATGTTTGAGGAAAAGGCTACTTTTCAAAGACCAATGGCTGAGGATAAAGGGATAGCCTTTTAACTGAGTTTACTGAGAGGTCGATAATATGATACTAAAAAAAAAATTAAAAGTTCCCTAGACACTGCCTAGGGCAGTGAAAGGCCTGACTCTTCTCTGACCTACTTTTAATGATAAGCAATGCACTTCTAAGGGCTTTGATTCTGCAATTCCTTGATACTGCCTTATACCTTCACTACATTTAGTTCTACTAAGCTGAATGAAGTGCTACCTGCCCTGGGTGCAAGTACATACACATGAATCAAATGTACCAGACCAGTACTTCCATAGAGTCACCTTATTTTAGGCTTAAATAGTGCACTGAAAACTCTCTCAAACTCCTAACTCATTTGAACTTTAGCATGGCAAGGAAAATTGGTTTAAGAATTCAATACAGGGAACTATGTCTTTGACAGTGTTTTTCAAATCTGCTGAAAAAAACATGCAAGGAGAATTGTATCTTATGAACAATAGAAAGCTCATTTTGTTGATATATCTAGGTGCTACTGCTCAATAATAACATATTTTAAAAAATTACCAACTGAATTAATAACTGCAAGTGTATGTCAGGAGGATGAGTTGACATAATTGATATAAACCCTTAAGTTCCTATACTCACTAGATGGCTTCATGTGACTATAGTTTGCCCTTCACCTTTTTTGCTTTCCTGAAGTATGTCTCTTCTTTCCAGTTTCTTCCAGATAACATCAGGTATTCTACTGAATTACTAGTTTATATTTTGACATAATTTTTCTATCATATAATTCTTTGTCAGTATACACTGATATCAACTATTAGCTTTTCCCTTTGTTCACATTCATATTAGCTCTACAGCTTGATAATTTTGTTCTCTCATTTCATGTTCTCTGTTATTTCCTCTAATCAATAATAACTGTTTTCTCATTTTCCTTTTCCTGTGCTGTTTCACTACCCACCTGTTTAATGTTTCTCAAGTGCCTCTCCCCAGCTTGATGCTTCCTTCTATTAATGTCTCTTTCTCTTATGATCCCTCTCTATTTAGAGTTTATTCTCCTTTAGAAGCCTAAGTGCTGACTCCTATCACCTTCTCTGAACACTCCCACATGTACAGACAGGTTGATTAAAGGTTTATTCAAAAATATAATCTTAATAGCCCTTAAGCTCTAAATAGCTTAGATATTTTTTTTTTCTGTGCTTATCAGTAAATTACAAAATTTCTTCCCTCTTCAGTTTCAGAAATAACATTGAAACATGGGCAAACAAAAGATACATATAGAATTCTAAAGAAAGCAAGGTGGTAGAAAAGCAGCAGATTCACAATTTGAGATTTTCAGAACAGCCTTAGATTTTTTTCAAGACATGCTGTTTTATTACTGTCAGTGACTAAGATAAGGGAGAATAACAAAACTAGACAGGAGACTTCACTGGCAATATCCATGATGTTTTATTACTTTCAGAGACTTCTGGAATTCTAGCTCTCAGGCTAGTTCAGAGGGGTAATAAGTTTTATTGTCCTTAGCATTTGTTTTCTGACTTAGCAAAGTCAACAGAAAACATTCTGAGCTGGTCTAGAATGATAACATAAGAGATAAAAAGGGTACTTTTACCTTATATCTTCTGTAAGTTCATCAATTAGCTTCAACCACATCTCAGCTAATAGGTTTTCAGAAATTTTCGACTGCATTCCTGATTTTAAGGTGGCTAAGTTGGATTGCTGAGGAATTTAAAAGAAAAGGATTTGCACTTAAAAGCTTCAATTGTGGTATATATGGTCGATATGACTTTCAAGACTTCAACTTACTTATTTGGATGTATAAAGAACAAATAAAAAAAGACTCAGATGCTCAAACTTGATTCATACTTAACAGCACTATTCCTATGTTCTTTTAAAATATAATTAATAGTACATGATATTGCACCTAGCTTCCAAAGCAAATAATAGTTCTTCAAACTTAACATGCCCCTAACCAGTACCGAGACTCTTCCTCTATGTGGCAATTTCCTGCAGATTCAAGCAGGAGTGTGTTGGGCCTCACCTGAATACAGACCTATGAATAGCAGTGTCGTTTGTTACACTGAGCTATGTTTAATTTTTTGGATAGAAAAAAGGAGGGAAAAATGTTCAGAAAACTCTTTCATAATTTGGTCAAAAAGTCACTTTTTTATTACCTTAAAGTGAAAAAAGTAAACATGAAAAGCACATCAGCAAAAGGAAGATCTCAAGCGTCTTACCAGTCTTTCAGCCATGTTTAGGATTACATTCACAGGGTCTAATCTATGACTTATATCCTCCCAAAAGGAAGTCAGTGTGACAACTGGCTTTGTGTTTGCCCATGGCAAGTAGTAATAATAATTACCTGGTGTGAAACAGTCACATGCTAGAGTTAGAATTCATGTCAGGAATACATACTGTACGCTGCACAAGTTGCTGTATTTATTTCATTTATGTACTACAATTTATTAAGAACAAACAAGCCAATTTAAGCATGTCAAAGGATTTTTCAGCCAGGGCAGTGTCTTTTAGATGGTAAAATTTTACTTCAAATTGTTTCAAAATCCAATGTATTTTTTCAATAAATTATCTGCTAACATGTTAATTATTTTTTTCCCACAACTTATCAATGTAGATAGCATATTAATAAGCATATACCTGAAATAAAATATTCAAATACTTATTTTCCAGAGTAAAGATGATTATTTCATTTAATACACTAGACGGCCTCTCCCTCACCTCTTATTGTCTGCAGTTCATAAAAATGTTATAGACAAAATATATTTTACTGTGATTTAGCTAGGCTGTTTTCTCCTAGGCTGCCCAACACCTGGATTAAAAACAAGCTTTTATTTTATTCTAAATTAGCATGCTCAAAGGGTATTTTTCATATTTAATCCTTAGGTTTTGGATACTTTTTTTACTTGCCCATTTTCCTGTGCACATCTAGTACACACACAAAAGATTTCACTGAATTCTGTGAAAATATCTTTAATAACCTCAGTAGGCTTTGCAGCACGTATTCCATAAACGAAACTTCACCTCAAAAGCTGTGAAGAGCCACATGACTTTTCTCTCATGTTTTTCAGTAATTTTCAGTACAGTCAGGGCTGTCATTCCAAAACTATAAAATAGCACCTCAAAATTTTACATCATTATATCACCATGCCAGTAGCATCCTTACCATCAAAAACAGCACGACTGTACTGAGTTGTTGACGCCAAAGGCTTACAGGTGGTATCAAACTTGTTGCCATAGTTACCAATGCTAACTTCAAACTGGATAGGCTCACCAGTATCTTGCAGCATGGTAGCAGAATGAAACACAGCAGCCAAGCAGAACTTTCGTCTACGCTGGTATTTCTACAAGAAACAACTTCTTAACTGCATTTCAATATTTGTTAAACAGGATCCACAACTATAGCAAACAATAGCAATTTCTAAATGGAAATAAAAATGTTATTACTCTAACTACTGTGGTGAGAGGCAACCAAAAAGATACATATATAATAAATTCCTGTATTTGCGATTATAAAAATGTTTCAAATTAATATTTTGTGCTACAAGGGTATGACATTTTTGTAGCCACATTATCAATAATCACCTCTCTCAATTCTGAGATTCAACTCAATTATTTCAATTTTAGTAACTTAGATCATTCTCCAAAAATAACCAGCTAAGGCATATCTCCATTACCAACACTGTCAATAAAATAATGATTTACCTCAACAACCAGTAAGTCATCATTAGGAATCATCTCTAACTTTTTGTTGTTAAGAGGTTTGCTTTCAAGTATTGTAGACAGTTCAACCAGAATTCTCCCTCTGTAAGCAACTCCTTCTCCCTGCAACATAGTTACACATTGAATCCAATTTTATATATTTCTCCTAAAGCAGTGTATTTTTCTTTAGTTATACATTATTCTGGCTTCACTTAAGTGTTCTCAAAACTTCTTCAGAGGCATGGATGTACATATTTGAACAAATGAAACAGAGCACTTGGCTTTAATGAATGGTAGAAATGAAAAAATATATATTGACAAACCCAAGAAAATAAGAAACTCAAATGCATGCAGAGATACAATACAGGCAGTGAAAACCACCAAAACCACTGCTGTTCCTTCAAAAACACCTTTAAAACAATACTGATAAGAAAGGAAAATATTATCATACTTCCTAATAATAAACATAAAATATTATTCAAACTAAAAAGACCAAAAGGAGTGCAACGTGAAATAAAAAACTCCAAACATTAATTTGTTAAAACCATTAGGGTTTAATCCTTTAATTAAAAACAATGAGTGAAGAAACCGACCTTTCCAAAGTTTAATTCGTCATATGGGTCTGGGAATCCAGTGTATTCTCTTGGACTTCCATAAAAGTTTAGGTAACAAGGCCCAAATGTTGGTAAAAAGCCAACTTCAGTTTCTCCAGTGTTTGCTAACAGAAAACATAACCAATATATCTTTGTTAATTACCATTCAGAGCAAGAAAAGCAATTAACATTACAGCAGGACAATTGTTAGATATCAGTTAGTTATTAGTAAAGTAAGAACACTTTATTCTCTGGGTATACTATATAAATTTAAAGTAATTACAGCCATGACTGTACTTGGTCCCAACTTCCTTCTTCATGGTACAATACTTACTACATACTACTTCATGCAGTAAAAACCCCACAGAATAAACAGAACTTCTGCCCCACTCCAAACATAAGGTTTTCATTTATGTGAAAGAGTAATACACTGTATGTTAACATAAAACAGCTTTTCTAGAAACAAACAAAACTGAGTAAAACATTTGCAACCATTTAAATGCATAGGTCATTGTTCTAGCTAAACAGCTACAAAACAGATGCACACCATAGTGGGAAAAGCAATACTGTTTACCACAGTTAATTCTACTGTTTTAATTTTCAGTGTAATTTTTCTGTGGTTGTACTTCAAGGTAAAACACAGACCACTGCAAACTCTAATCATAACTGCCGCAGTGCATTGTTTCTCACAAATGCCCTTTTCAGTAAGCTAAAATTCAAACAAGACAAAGGCTGCAAACTCAGTTAATTCTTAGTTAATTCCAATTACAATAAACTCTAATTTGTATACTATTCTTATTCCAAGACTAACAAATTAAATTTTCCCAATGTCTTAATCTAGCTAAAAAAAAAAAAATAGGATTTAGATATTTCTGTCAGTTTTAATAGCTAAGCTAGGAAACTACACACCAAAGCTATTCTTTATTTTCTGATATTTAAGATACCTAAGAACTTGAAAACTTACTGTCATTATTTTGTATTTTTCAACAGTGTTCTGGTTTTTAGCAAAAACATATAGAGAGGTAAGCCTCAGTTATATTACTGCTGTTATCTTTGGGGTTTGCATTCAAGCCTAGCAAATTTATTAGATGAATGAGATTCTAAAAAGCTCCTTTTAGAGCAAATTGAAATTTATACTTAAGGGATTTTAACTGTTCTTTCAGTAATAATCAAACACATGTCACCATTACCGATTGGCAAATTTGATGAGTAGTGCAAAGAAAATTAGAACACAGTAAGCAACATACATGCAGAAAAACACTGCATAGTTTTGAGCAAACAGGAAATATTCTATATTCTTTTCCTTGTTGTATTTTAGCTTTTGTATTTGAACAAATGATCCTGGTATAAAAATAGAAATGAGAATCAGGTTCTAAACCTTGCAACAGATACCACTTACAGTGATCTGCAGCACAAAGAATGATGAATTTACCATAGGAAAGGATGGTCGAGATAAGGAAGTGAAAATGAAGGGTTACGCCTTGCATGAGCTGGCCACTGCGACCACTGAGTGACACAAATGGATAATATAAATTATGTGATGTGTTGATGTCATTTCCTGTCAACAGGAAGTCATATAAAATCTGCAAAACATAAAGATTTGAAGTTCTCTATTTTGCATTTGGATACTTTCACATCCTTACATCTGAATCAGATACAGATAAAAATCTGAATGGAAAATCATTCAGATTCTTGATGGAACACTGTCTGATTTTTAAAAAAGTCTAACACTGAACTGCTCACATTGGATCTCAATATGACTAGAGTTAAGGCACAGATGTGTGTTGAATTAGTATATTCACAACTTACTGCTGCTAATAAATCAAACAGAATATACATCTTAAAATGAAACAGACCAAAAAAAACGAAGCAAAAAAAGCTCTCCCAAACCTGGAATAAAAAGAATATTTTTTGTAGGCTTTTCTCTACATTTAAAATTAAATTGTTAACATTTAGAAGATAATTGTGTATTTCAGAAAGTAATTCTGTAAAATTATTTCAGCTTTTGGCCTCATATGACTTTTTTTAAGAAAAGATAGTATTTATGTAGATGAATGTTTTTTACCTTTCAACTGCACTCCAATTGTATTTATTTCTCACTACATAAATATTTCCTACAATGCCTTTCAAAACTAGATGTCAACCTAGATAGGTATGTAAGAAGCTGTCTCTCCAGGTTTTAACAGAATCAGATTTAATTTTTTAGACTTCTTTTATATAGCTAGCTAAGCGTAAGCAAAACACCATTAATTATTTTAGTAGTTATTTACTCTTGCAGGGCTCTGAAGCTGCAAATACAGTTGCAGTCTCATAGCTAAATTAAAAATTGCAAACCATTGTTAGACCAAGCACTTTATAATTGAAGCAACTGCATGCTCAACAATAAACACAGCTTGAAGCACCAGCCAAACAGAAATATTTTTGAACCAGTTCCAGTGCCAAAACTGTTTTATAGAGTTAGTTGTGTTTGACACTTTTTAATTGTAGTAGTGAAGTCTTTTACACAAGTAATTATTTAAAATGCTTTTTAAGATGATGGGTTTTCTTAGATAAGACTTCTCAGTTTGGGCAATGGAAAGTAAAATCAGTAGCAGACAAAGACATAAACCTTCATATGATGAAGCCCCTGTTCCCGAAGATGAAAATTCTATATTATGAAAAGAGAAGAAGTTACATGACAAATGACAATAGCATTTTAAAAACAAGTACAACATAAAGCAATCTGCTTTTAAAATAAAGTTGAAGGCTCAAGAAAAAATAAAGTTCATGTGGGCTACAATCCTGCTTCCAGATTAAAATATGAAGGTATCACTTCCTGTACAAATTCCAAAAGAAAAAAAGCAAACATGCAGCTGACAAAATACATTGGTTTAATGCTTCTGTTTCAGCTCTGCCTAGTTCTCCTCCCCACAAAATTAAACTCTGTTTTAACAATTATTTTGAAATCGTAAGAACATTTAAGAAAACCACAACATTTCAGGGCCCATTAGAATGTCTTCATCTACTGAAGACCATAGATTACTTCAATTTCCCAATCCTTTAGAAGCCAGAACAGGCTTCAGGCACGGCATTGACCTCAAGAGAAGATAATTTGAGACTATACATGGAAATGACTATTTCAATGTCAGTACCCAAGTACAGAGAGAATTCAAATCAGCTTTTCTCAGTTACCAAGTCTCTGGGTTTGAAGTAAAAATGAGCTGCGACTCATCAGCAGTTCAAGTTACACACTTATGTGGGCAGCAGTGATCTCCCTGGAATTTTCCCTAGCCCAACCCTTCTGTCTTTGATTTCCCATTGCCTTTTTCTGTAGCCCTTTTTTTTTGCCTCTGGAAGTACGAAAAGAAGTTTGCACAAAATCTTACTTCAGCTGCAGTACTTCCAAGAGGACTGGATTATACACTTGAAGTTATGTGACTGAAAATACAGTTTCATTCGATAAGTGAAACACTTGGCTCAAGTCACTACAGGACTGGAGCCACAACTCCTGATACAGCTATCAACTAAAGGACAAACTGGTCTGTTTCACACAAGTACATATCAAACAGATTTAATAAACACAACAGAAAAAAAATAATTTATATTCTTATTGTGGCAATGGTGTAAACAGTTTTGAGTCAGTGTCCTTCAACCTAGTATAGATAGATAAATAAATATTAAGCATATTTAGCCATGGACTTTACAATTCTATATGGACAATTAATATGCCATACTATGTTCATTAAAAACAATTCCTGGCAAATTAATGCAGAATCCTTGTCATGGTGCTGGCTCAATTATATGAATAAAAAGAAGAATAGTTCATAGCTACCAAAGCTATTTCACAAAGAAATAAGAAATAATCATAATATTATATTAGACCATAAATGCAACAGGGTCTTTCCCCCCCCTCATATTTCCCAAAGTCTTTGCACAATAAATGCTTTTTATAATATTGTAAGGAAGAATTTCATCACAAAGTATTGTCCAGTGGGGACAACGTTTTAGGAATATCATACCTGCTTCACTAGATTTTGCAGTTAATGCAGTTTTTAGTTTTTATGATATTACATATCCAGTCAACTGTACTGATTGAAGCATGTAAGTTCACTGCCTGTGATCACAGAATAGCAATAAAAATCTTCATTTATTGAAACTACTAAAATAAGGGTTACTAAGTAGTAATTTGGAGCACTCGTGCAATGAGATGCAACACTCATTTCTAGTAAGCTACTGATGAGAGCAGAGATTGATCGAAGATCCTCCAACATTTGAACGCAGCCTAGGAGTATACAGGAAATGAGCAGGTGGTTCTAGAGTGTTCCTGTAGGCTAACTACTCAGGAACATTCTCCAGCTTCTAAGACACCTTTCCAGAGAAAAAACAAACATGCTTAGAAGGTGGCAAAAGAAGTCTTGTCTACTAGTGCCCAATGAACTTCTGAAACAGTGACTCTGGATTGGTTTTAAATTAAATGTCTTATTAGGGGTCTTGCTAAATTTGCCTGTGACACCACATAGTTTTCTGAATTTGGGAAACTACTTGCAGATTTAATTATTTCCTTAACTGTATGTATGTAACAAAACACTGAATATTGAATCAGTTACTTCTGTTTTCATGGTAATGGAAAATTTCCATACTTCACTTTGGAAACTTCAACAGTGTATTTCCCAGGAGCATTGCTTTGAAAATTGCAGAAACAAACAATCTTGTTGCCACAGAACTGAGGAACTATAGGAAAATAAACTTTCTTACAGCACTGAACTTTGCTATTCCTCACAACACAAGAGAAGATAATGTTATGTACTGCTCAATTACCTTCAATTTCTCCTCCAGAAGAAGCAATTTTTGAGAGACTTAAATAAGTTGTTCCTACTACATCATTTTTTGTAAGACGATCCCTATAAAGAAAAAAGGAAAGATTTTATTTAAATATAATGCTGGTCATCCTACATAGAAGCAAGCTACCAGTATACACATTTTATATCACCTGGAATGCTTTAATATTACAAACACAGATGTGACTGCTTAGTTACAAATGTGGGCTGTATCATGAAGAAGTCACCTGACCTTATACCACTGCAGAAAATGAACAATATTGTCACATTACATTAACCAGGTCTCTTGTGAAGAAACTATGAAAGAAAATACTTAAAGTTTTGCTTAAATACTGTCATAGACTGAAAAAAACCGACATCCATAGAACCAGACTTTTCTCCACTGAATACAGTTTACCTTGTCTACTACTTTTATGAAAATTCATGACTCACCAGTCAACAACTGCAAGTTTTATTTTCTCACACACAGAGGGAAACTAAAAAGAAAACAATTGAAATAAAATAAGCCATTACTTATTTCACCTCTGTAATGTTAACGTCCTGAGTTCCAAAAACATAGTTGCTTTCTACAGAAACAAGAAAAACATCCTGACCTTTATTTGAAGATAAATAATTTGATTCCACTCTGGATTAGCATTTTTCTCAATTATATTTGTGCAAACCTGCAAAAAATAAAATCAAATATACAGCAAATCAAAGATAAAACAGATTAAAAAGAGCATATACTAGCTTTGATTTAGAATAAATCAGAGTCTGGTAAGATGAGGAGTAGTAATTACGATTGGCTTATGCTTCAGTAAGCCATTAGTTTTCAGTTGGCAAATACTACTAAACTAGTCTGTATATGCAACATTAATCACTACTGGAAAGAAAAGAAAATTTTGTAACAGTGTTAAACCCCACGCTGGAGTTACCCGACTTGTTACTTTCATTGGCTACAATTAAATTGAATTATTAAAGCTTGTTATTTCCACTAGCTACAATTTAATGTGTTTTCACACTACTACAGACTTCTTGTATCACAGCAGAGGAATGAGATGAAGGAATTATTTGGTCACAGTGCACCCTATGCAGATTTTAGAGTACAATTAAGAGTATATTCTTTGCTAGACATGTCTACTGAAGATCCTCTACATTACTGGGCATGCCAACCTGACTATATAACTTAGTAAAGGCTGACACTTTTTTAATTTAAAAAAAAAGAAGAAAGATTGGCTAGGGATGACTACACGTTGTGCAATTGTGCTTCTGCTCTAAATTGGTATTGTAAAGAGCACATTGGTAATAAAATGCACAAATGCAATTAACCTGTCCAGAAATATTTGTATCAACAGTATTAAAAGCAATCAGGAATAACTGGCAGGTAAGTAACCAGGCCTGCATCTGTTCACACCGTTTAGTCATTCATTCCTTTTATTAGTCATCAGCTTTACACCCATTCTACCACAGTGCCTTGCAGCTTGTCCTCATTTGACAAAGTAAACCTCAGGGCTAATGCTGTTATTTCCATATTTTCAGTATACTTAAAAATTTATACTAGCATATGAAATCTGTTCTCAGGACTGTGGCTAGAATACAAAGATTCAGATATTTACTAGATTACCTTTTTCCCAGCAAAAGAAACTTCTACAAATGGATCTACCAGGTTTTTCTTGTCTGCTTCTCCTCCAAATATTTCCTTGACAGTCTGTGAAAAAGCATCATCCACTGGAAAGGTGTCAAAGAAGAAATTAAAGACTATGTTCCTTAATTATTATTTTATTTATTTATTCATCCTAAAAAATAAATTGTCCATACCAATCCCACCAACATCAATCAGATTACAAATCTAGGTAAAACCTAATCTGATAAACAGAATTCTGGACAGTGCTGCTGGTAAAAATGGAGAATTTCAGCTTACAAGCAATTTCAAGAATATAAACCCTTGAAACATCATAAGGAGTCCTTACGTGCTCCTGAATTTAGAGTCATACCTGAATTTGAAAAACTTTATGCATGAACCGGTAGATAATGTCATTTGTTGTCACAGATAAAAGTAATTATGCTAAGAAGGGATAAAAAGCCAGCAATATTCTACCAGAAAACACATATGGCATACAATGACAGAGTCTTTGTCTCAGCAATATAGGGCTGACATAAATAAAACTGCACTAAACAAATTAATGTCAAGCTGTTTACAAGCTCCTCTGCCCTTTAAGGCTGTTTATTTAAGCTTATGGTGCTCAACTTACAGCTCACAAACTGCATTTAGCCTTCTGCTATACAAACTGTTCCTATTTATTTCCTGCAGCCACTCAGGAGTAGGTTGCTGGCAATACAGAACTAGCTTGGCCATCACAGCAGTGCCTGACTGATTTCAGCAGCTCTGTGGCCCTCCTCCCATTGCAAAACAGCTGCAGCTATGAGCGTCTATGAAGAGTTAATGGTTTGCTGGGGAAAGGAAGGTGCAGGGGATCAGCAGTCTGCTTATCTACTAGTATCTAAATGGCCTTGGAAGAGGGCCGCAGGGAACTAGCTGTTTGATAACCTCTTGAAAGCAGGCAGGGATTGGGATGTTGACACATGCACTGTATCCTTGAGCTAGACACGTACAGAACATCCAGCTCATCTGCAGATCAACTGTACTTGAATATTAGTTACTTGCAACTACTTGCATGTAACTTCTGTGATTGGAGAAGGGATAATGAAGATGATCCTTTCCCACTACCAGAAGATGTATGGCCCACTCAGCAACAGATGAACATGACTAATCTAATGGGTATCACATTACATTATCCATTACAAGAATTAAGTAGACTTACTGAGCATTACCAAAGGACTTGAAACTGGCTACATAAAACACTCGAGATGTTTTATGTTCAAGGAGTTTTTCTGAACAACTAACACAAATATTTCTAATAGTAATCAAAAGCATCAATGGACCAGTAGTAAGAAGCTAGGTACTTTGTGGAATGTCCTCAGCTCTGTAGATTTTGAGGAGGAAAGTGACCCATCGAAGTGCAATTCCAGCAGGTAATAACAGGTTGCTCTCCACATCATCACTTTCATTATCTCTTTCCCTTTTTTCCACCTGTTGGGAGATACAGTGTTACATAGTATATGGTATATAATAAAGACAGAGTAATGCATAGAATTACGGTGATTAGTTAAACTGATGCCCGCAATACTCTTCAGAAAGAAGGCTGTTGTCTGTTTTATTATAAAGAATGAGATATTATCAAATTGTCAAGCCACAAAAATAAATTTTACCTAAACACTTTTACTAAAGTACTCAATTGCAGGAATCAATTATAATCACACTTCAAATCATCGTCAGATGATGATGACTTTGGCATTAGTACAATACCAACTTCATGCAATTTTCATACTCATCTTAAGATGAATATTGTGGCAAGGCATCTTACTGCAATTAGAAAATGCATACAACTCTGATATGATTTACCAGAACTTACAGCTTCCTCCTTTTAAAATAAATAGGAAATACAAGATTTCTCCTTGTGTTTTCAAGTATCATGCAAATAGCAGAAAGGAAGAGTTAATGTAAAACAAGAAGATCTTCCATGGTTCTGGGGACCATACTGTACTTAACTAAGGAGGAGCAGCATGCAAAAATCTCAGGCAGGAAGAACAGCTGAACTTAAACTACAGAAAATAGTCAAGTAGGAAGAGCATCACACAGAAAAGAGAGTCTGGTTTTACCCTGACAGAAATGCAGACAGTTAAGGACTGGATTGTTAAAACTACCTACTGCCTTCATGTGCATCAGGCTACTTGTGCTTAATTTGTAATTATTGATGGTTCTGATTTTCACCTGGCAAATATTAGCTTTCTGGTACTCAGGTTTCTCTCTGGGCTTGTCTACATTGTGTAGTAGTGGAGGCATTCCTGACCTAGTCCTGGAGCTGGTATCAATTTGTTGCTCAGCCTGATTAGCTATGCTAAGGAAATCACATATTGGCTTGCATGCAATTCCAGGCTAACACATCTCTACTTCTTCCAGGATGTAGAGCTCAACAAAACCAGAGCTGGTCCAGAGGTAGCTTGGACATGAATAAATATCTGTGGGGTGGAGAGGGGAAGAAAAATATTTAAATGAAACTTACTGGTGGCTCATCTCCAGTTCCCAGGACAAACATGCTGACTTTCATATAGCCTTTAGCCCCTGAATTTGTATCTTCAGGATCACTCAGCAAAAGCCATTTTCTCATGACTGCATGGCCTAAAATAAAACAAACACCACCAGCCACCCCCAGTAATATCCATTACAAAATGGCAGAATAAAAGTCAGCTGTTCGAAAAGCATGCTTTATCCTGAAACTAATTACTGACATTTTTTTTCTGTCCTGTACATGTCTCAATAATGCCATTCAAAACTAGAAATCTGACGGTGTTCAAATGTTGAACTAATGCATACTAATTCAGAGACAGAATTATAAAATACTTTTGCATTATTTTTCACATTTTAGATCTCTGATACAAAACCTAATATCTAAATTCTGAGTGCTTGTACTTTATCTTGAAACCACGGAAAGGAATTATGTATTGTTTGATTTCTTTTTTTAAATAATACTTAAAGCAGCCATCACAAATAATTTGCCATTAACTTTCTTCTTTTACACAAGAAATTTAATGAAATATTTCCACTTCAAGTTTCAAGCTAGGAAATAAACTCTGAAATAACTGCTACTTACCAGGCTCATCATAAATATAGCCAATGTCAATCTGAAATAAAGATCAAAGGCATTACCTCTGAAGAAATACTAAATTAGAAAAATGCTGGACAACTCCCCTCAAGTTTTTCATGAGTACTACTATATTGCTCTTGTCACAAATAAAAGAAAGTTTACATAACATATTCTTTGGAAGACAAAGAGAAAATGCCTTACATTGAAAAATGTGGGATTTTGAATGGATACAGAGGCCAAGATTATACAAGAAAAGCTGTATTAGAACTAACAGCTGTAGCTACTTTCTTCTCTCCTCAGATCCCCAGCTTTTTCATTTATCAGAGACAGAAGACAGGGCTAGGCTAGCTTATTGCTTCTTGAATTCCCTATATTCCCCCTTATTTTATGTTCAGACAGGCTGACATAAGTGACATTCAGACAGTTCAAACATAAAAATTATTTTCAGAATGCTTCTGTTTCTATTTCCTGCTCAACATCTCATCATTCAGTTCCAGAAATGAAGCTTGTTTTTTTAATGAATATTCTCCTCTTTCTTTCATGAAGATTACGGCAATATTTTTCCCCCACTGTGTCAAATTTGGACAAGACTGCACACATGTCATGACTGCATTCACTGCATCAGATTTCAGACATGTTCAGGAAGGTAAGTGTGTTTGCTCATGGCAATTTGGGCTAGCACTCCTTGCAGGTAAAGTCTGAAAGTGTGATTTTCTAGAGAGAATTACCCTTGGGGTTTTCTCCTGGAATGTGTGCCTGCAGGAACAGAAAGTAGGTAAATGACATGCCAGCACCTGCGTAGTGAATGATCAATCCTCCACAGAACAATATACCACTGTCTGAATCACTAAAAATTACACAGATAATAACCAGCAAGGAACAAAAGTAACCAGGTTTGTTGCAGAAACTGCTTCATTTAGAAAAGAGCACTCTTCCATGCTTGCATATTTTTGTGAAAAATTGGTCTAGAGAGACCTACTGAATTTAAGCAGTACAAAATAAGCGAACAGAAATACAGCCAGCACTGATACTAGAAATGTAGGGGATTCCAGTAGCCACTACAGTTATCAGATGAATTCTTTGTCTGTACTGCTTCATGAATACTTTCAATAGACAGATGTCAGCCTCCCAGTATTGACCATAGCAAATAGAAATTAAAGACAGTCTCACTGATACCATTAGAACCACAGGAATTACTTAAACTAAGTGACTTTTCTGCCATCTCTTTCACTTGACAAACTTACGATCAAAGGAACTCCCTTCCACATGACTCAAGAGTGTATATCTTTATGCTGCCTTCCATATCACTATTATCCCTATTATCTACCTAATAAAATTGTCCGCTCAAACCCTACTTCATACCAAATAATTACCTTACCTTTCCAGGAAAAGAAATTACCTTTTGGTAAATATTTTTCTCTCTTGGATGAAAGTTAGAGAACTTGGCATATAAACCACACAATATTCTTTAACAATAATCTATTAAAATAAGAAACCAGTTTACTAGTGCTTTAAGCAAATGGTTTCCAGCATTAAAAGCAAGTCATCATCAGGTAATTTTCTGGCCTGTACTAAAGCAGCATAAATTTAAATATTTTAAACAAGTGCTTAAAAATTCTCTCATTTTATTTAACTTGGTCACAATACGGAAGTAGTTTCATACCTACCTTAAATTCTCCCATTAGACAGTCTGCTCTTAGAGAATAAGAATCATATACCTAAAAAAAGAGACAAGCATGAAACAGGAATGTTCCAAACATGATAGTGAAATGTCCAGACAATGCCATAGGCATCCAGCAGCCTTTTGAACATGCACCATTTTTTCTTACCCGAATGCTAACAGTTTCATCAAGCAACTCTAAAGGAGTCATGTGGACATTGTAGAAAAATATCTGTTAAGGTGAAAACAAACAAAAAAACTGTCTCAAAATGACAAACACACAATTCTTTGCACAGAAAATGCAAAAACATTACATTTAAAGGCTTGTGAGGCATGCCTGCTACAATACTTTAACCCTGCCTCCTTGCTGGACACATTAGATGAAAATTTAGCACAGAATAAATAACTAAATTCAGTAAACAAACTCAGTACAAAATAGACAAAAGACAGTCATAACTTCCATTTGAATGAACGCAGTAGGCATAGCTGTGCTGCAAACTTTCAATACTGCCCTTCCTCCTTGCTCTGCATTTTACATTTTCCTCAGGGGAACAACTTTGGGAAGGTAGTTTATTTTCCAGGACACTAAATCCTTGCCTAGCCATCTCTGTTGTAGCTGTCTAAAAAGGTCTTGTTTAGGTCTAGTGGTGACAGATTCTAATGATTCACATCTTTGAAATTCAAGGCCACAGGAATAAATCTGGTAGTTTGACAGCCTGAAGATAAATATACTATTTAGCTTATTTGTTTTATTAATAGTATTTGCCTCACTAAGACTGGTCTTTGAGCCCAGCTAAACTCCAACCATTACTTTGGCCAACAAAAGGGAAGAGTACATAAGCATGATCCCTCCTATTCCATGTTTTGCCTAATCAGGATACCAAGACTGCATAGGAAGTGATTAAATGTAAGCTGCAAATGGTTTTCTCCCTTTGCTATTTTTACCACTGCTTCATAAATCTTGGCTGCTACCTACAGCTTAGTTTGAGTCTGAAATTTTATATCTTCCTTGGTTTTGCCTGTATGTATTAAACATGCTTGCCACCCAGTTCCAAAATCTGAATTTTTTAGACAGGTCCAGATAATGAGAGTTATCCCTCAACATTCCCTCTTTTAAGCTTAAGCTTTTTTAAGCTGGAATTAATATTCCAGACATGGGATCATTCTTATGTTCCTTATACGGCTTTGAATTCTCACCTGTCTTTCAGGGTGGTTGATGTACAGATCCCTGTCTGGGCAAAGAAATCTAGTTGTACTTCTACAAATCACCGGTAGCAAGACAATGACATTTCCAGATTCTGCTTGGCAGTCATACTGTCACAAAGCATTGCACTGAAAGCTCACCTGACCAGAAAATGTCTACAATTATTCCTAATTTTTTTTTCTTTGCTTTTATAACCTGCACACAACCATTCAAAGTCATTGTTAAGTCACATGGCTAACCGTATCAAAGAACATATTCCATACGTCTCAGCTGAAGTCTGGCTTCCTTCTAGATAGCTTTATCTGCTAAGACTGCCAGTGACAGAGGTGTGTTTTTAGTGATGTGAATACATAAAGGAAGGGAGTGGGAACTGCAAAATGTGCATAAGCCTTAATTACTTTTAAATATTATCAAGTTCTTATTCATTGATCATAACAAAGGCTATAATAACTATTTTTCTACATTTGATAGCATCAATATTTTGGCTACAGTGTCTTTATGCCACTGACTTCATCAAAATATGGGTTGTTTCCTCTTTTGATTCTTGTTCGATGTGTCTGACCGCAAATATGAACTTTGACGACTGGCTTTATGTTATTTCCAGGTAACTGACGACCTTCAATGACCCTAACACGAATCTGCAAAAAAAATGAAAAGTCAAATATTTGTATTAATCCACTCCCTATATTATCTATCATCAACAATTTCCTAGTGTACACCAAAAAAGTTAGCCGACACCTGAAGCAGCTGGCAGATATGGACTGGGCTGAGTTTTCAAACTTAATTATGATAGCAAGTATAGAATCATAGAATAGTTAGGGTTAGAAAGGACCCCAAGATCAGCTAGTTCCAAAACCCCTGCCATGGGCAGGGATACCTCACATTAAACCATGCCACCCAAGGCTATGTCCAACCTGGCCTTGAACACTGCCAACGATGGAGCATTCACAACTTCCCTGGGCAACCCATTCCAGTGCCTCAGCACCCTCACAGTAAAGAATTTCTTCCTCATATCCAATCTAAACTGCCCTTGTTAAAGTTTGAACCCGTTACCCTTTGTCCTCTCACTACAGTCCCTAATGAAGTCCCTCCCCAGCATCCCTATTTTACTTGAATTTCACAAGACAATTTGGTGCTAATTATTTCAGTAAATTTTTTCATCTTGCTTTTACTACTTAATTTTAAAGCTGCTATTGTAGTTTGATATCTATACAACTATACGATAAATTAGATTTATCTAGATTTCAGTCAGAACTGTACAAAATTGGACATCTCTGTAACAGGCAAAACTGAAGGATACTTTTCAAATACAGGCTTTCAAATGAAGAGACTTACTGTCTCTACAGTGCATTAGATTTGCATAATCTGATACTAATTATGCTCAGGCTATGTGAAAGGAGCAAGGCCATGTCAGGAATAAAGTGAACATGTAACATTTAATAAATCTACTACCTGGAAATCTTGTGGTTTGTTAGAAAGGATTCTCCGTGTTTTCTTTCCTTTGGTGATACGTTTAGCTAGCTGGGCTTCCTTCGTGCCACTTGGAACTGCTGGTGTGATACTACTAACTGGACCATCCAAGACATCCTCATAACCTCCATCCTCTTCTCCATCTTATACAGCAGAAAAAACAGTGTAATTAATAAACAGCACAGCTTGCTGTTAAAGTTACAGGAGTAAGAATCTGGTATCCAGGAGTTCCACTAAACCTGTATTATTATCTCATTTCAACATTTTTTCTGCTAACCATCTGCTTCCACTCCTTTTGAAAGCTAGTCACTTTAGCCTGCTTAAGAACAAACGTATATCCTAAGCAAACTAATTGTAAACCTGTTGCACTTCAGGATGAAGAGTATCTAATACAATTCCCATGCACTTTTCTGAAGAAACCAACTGAAGTTTTAACAAAGTACACTTCAGCTGTAAATGCCACCAGACTAGTTCACAATAAACCAGAAGTGATTAATTTTGTTTCAGTTGAAGCTGTTTCCCAGCAGCAAGACTAGGCCATAGGGTAGCATTGTTATTCACTTCAGAATCTTGAGAGCATGAAGACATTCAGAGTTTGCTATCCAGAATAAAACTCTGAATCCTCCTCCACTGCATTTAAAATAGGTATGTTAAATATAACCTATTTAATATGTTTAACTTAATAATATTAATTAATTGAATATATTTAACTTAATAATAAGTTAAAGTTTCTTAGTAAGCCTTTTTGACAGTTCTGAAATCACCTCTGTGGAAGACTGTTATACAACCACATAACACTACAATACTGGATCATATAGTGAAATTCCAGTATTGCAAAACAGGATCCATAAATATCTAGACCATAAAAGTGTGACCCTCCCTAGTGTCTCCAGCTTTTTTTCTTAACTGAAGGATGGTGGCTATGGTAAAATCTACAGGAAGCAGAAGCTGTGTCTCAGATGGTTAGCATAAACAGAATGTTTGCTCACTTTATGAATAAGTTTGAGAAACAGGGTGATGATCACTTTGCACAATGAAGTCCTCAGTGATCCTTGTAAGAGACATATGAAAACAGAGATAATCATACCATGTATTTTATGATCCCAAAGACCCTGCCTCTTTCACATCTCAAAATCCATCTGCTGTGATGGATCTGTGCAAGTGATGATGACACACCCTGATTTAGCACCTAATTTCAGATTTCTGAAACCAAGCTGTAGCAATCTCAGCTGGGGAGGGGATTTAATTTCACAGGAAATAGGTATTAACAATAAGTAACTAAGGCGTGTTTGATAATCTGCAATGAAACAATTTTCATGCAGTTGCTGGATACTAGCTAAAAACCTGCCATCTTTTTCTTTGCCTTATAGTTCAAGTATATTTTTTAAAAGCTATCAAAAATATCATCTAGGTCAATTTGCACTTTTAGCCTTCAAGTCCACATTTATATAAAATTATTTTGAAGTGTAGTAATTTAACAGAGCTTTTGTGTTTGCATTACCTATTCTTTCACTCCCAAGAACACTTCTCAGTGAAGTCAGTGCAATCAAAATTTCCCCCCAGAAGACTCCTCATTTCAATTTTTCCCTTCTTATGTTAGTATCTGTTAGCAGATAATGGTCAAAGTGATTTGTTTATCCTCAAACAAATAACATTCATTACATTTACTACTTTTTCCACAAACACAGCCAGGATATTATGGTAATTATTTGCCTTTCAGCTGCAAAACACCTTCACATTTCTTTCAAGAGTCTGGAACCACATGATTTCAAAAACACTCTTAGCAAAAGCCTGGTTAATAAGATACATGGAGATCAAAGTATATTACCTACTGATCACAATATTGCACAGGCTAGCCAAACACCAAGCATGGTATAAGGTACAACAGTGTCTTTTAAAACTTACTTATTCTACAGGGGAAAAAAAAAGTTTAATAATTTAAGAAAATCATTTCACAAAACTCCTGGACACCGAAGGCAATAGAAAAATTCTTTCAAAACCATGCTTTTTTGGTTAGCCCTACCACTACAGCAGGTAACTGCTGTTCCTTTCAGCATTCAAAAATCTTTGTTTCCTGAACAAAAGCCATTCTCAAGAGCTTTTAAGCAACATCATTCTTCTGTAACCTGATTCTACTGGAGAAAATGATGCTAAAACCCCTTTTATGTCAGCAAATGCCCAGGAAATTTTCTTCCGAGCTGCAGTTCTGAATCTTCCTTATTAAAATCACTATCTGGCAGTCTTGACATGCTTACTTTTGGTTACATTTTTTCCTGATGAACAATGCTGTTGAATCACTTTCTTCCCTTATCTTTAATGTCTTCATGATCTTTTAACCATAATGTTCTAAGAAAAGATTGAAATACCTTCTTGTACATTGGTCCCTCCTGGATCATTTGGATTTGTTGGTCCAACTGGTGGCTCATATCCTACTACCAAATCAATTGTTGCCTGTAAATACACAGGTTTTTTTAGGTAGCACACAGTAGTCACAACTGACAGCAGTTGAGTTGCTTTAACACTGTACATGAACAGTTCATAGTCACAGCACTGTTTATGATAACATTTCAGCTATTAGAAAATTAATAAACTGTTATTAAGCTATATATAGATAAACCCAACAAAGATTATACAATTTTCAGTTAGTGGAATAGGCTCTAAAATAATACCTAAAAAATGGAATCACCATGTATATATGTAGAAAAATCTGTCACAATACAAGTGTATAACATATATAAACATTCATTTATTTAGTTCCACAATATTCATGGCAGACTAGGTGACATCCTAAATTTGCAGATGGAAAACCAAAGGCAGTGATCTGAGTGATCTGAACCATAACTAAATTTTCCTATCTGGCTCAAGTCTGAATCATAATCAGTTTCCTATCTGGCTCTTCTAATTGCTTGTTCTTACCTCCATCCTGGAAGAAAAACACTAAGTCATTTTCCATTCTAATTATAGAATTGTCCTTTTTGTGCTTGCCTGTGGTTTTCCATTATTGGGCAAACCTTTATTTTCCTAGTTGCCAGAGAAACATGAGAAGTCAGCAAAAAAAGCCTGTGACCAAGTAACCATGATATTAAACTACTGCTGCTGACATACTGAAATGACCCTCAAAACCTCTTTTGTTGAGTGTACTAGAATGCAATATGAAGTAGCTTAACAGTTAGACTGCACAAACATAGGTCCACGTTCTAGAAATTACTTAATTAATAACTAAGTTAATAACCAGTTAATGACTCTGTTAAATTTAAACAGGCGTTAAACAAGTTCTTGTGTAACTTTCTAAACTGAGCTGGCAGTGAACATATACACTATTATGTGCTTTCTAGAATCAGTTCGATAACATGGCTGGCTATTAGAATATGGCAAAAAAGTGCATATGGGAACTGCATCTGATACTTAAGAAAATGCTCTTTTTCAACATCTGGCTGATTTCCATGCATACTCTATGGCCCATAATATTTATAACACACATACACAAATACATAATACATACACAGGAAACAATTTATCTAACTTAAAGGATACTAAACAAACACAGATGGCATGAACATAATTGTATCCTGTTACAAATTTTCTCTGTCTGAAGATTTTGCTACAAAATTCCAAGCATTTAATTAAAAAAGTAAATATAACTTGAAAATATTTTTGTTTTACTATTAGCTCTATTGCTGGAGAATTTTGATTAAGGATACAGTAAAATAAGGAAATGTAAGCTACTCACCCCAGTTTCTTGTCCCCTTTCATTTAGCAGAGGTATGAATTTGAAGGGAAAAGATCTGCTTTGGCTACCTACAAGATCCTTAAGTGCTAGAGATGCACTGCCAATTAATCTGAAATGAAGTAATAAATCATTATTAGAATGCCAGAACGCACTGAACAGAAGTTACCTTTTGCCTTTGGCTAGTGTCTGTTAGTCAACCAAATAACTCCATCCATGACTTGAAAACCCAAGATCACAACAAAAGGTCATTGCAAATGTTAGCTTATGATTGTGTACTACTAATTTGTATTTCCTCTTTCATTGCACTTCAGTGCACTAGTATTCTTTATGGAAGACAGAGCTTTAACCAAAAAGAGGTTAAAAACCTGGATTTCAATAAATGTTATGTGCATTTTTGAAAATAATCTGTATAACTTTCAATAGCCATATCACTCATTTCACCCACGGAATTCTCACTGGTAAACTAACTGATGTAATGATTTCTTTCCCTATATGCCTGTCCTCACAAAAAGGCATTCAACATCTCTATAATGGAAACAATGAAACAGAACAAACTCATCAATGTGCTTACTAGAGGATTCACAAAATTAATCTTGTGGCACATACTTTACATTTGGGAATATGTTCCTCTCCTTGCCTCTAAATTCTCGGGATGTTTCAATACAACTCTAGAGAGGCCTACTGAAGGAGGCTGCCCATGGGATGTGATATTATGTGGCAGACTCTCCCAGCTACTTCTGCCGTCTTTGGGACTGTATCTGACACCTCCATTCTCTTCAAAAAAGTGAAAACTGCATGCACTTTTAACCTTTGAAACTTCTTTTAGGCACAGCTTCGAACAGCACGACATTGGTTCATGATATCTGGCACTGTATTTCATTCCCACAGTACGTAATAACAATTTACTCCTATACTGAAGTGGGTTATTGGAATAACTGAGATTTTTGCTGATGAAAAAAACCCAAGATAGTTTCACCCTGTAAATATTACAAAGAACACTTTTTACAAACGAAATACCAGCTTTGCTGCCAAAGTGGAAAAAGGATCTGTACACAGACAACTGAGGTCCCTTTGAATTGATTACAGTGCTTTTTCATGGAGAAACTAAGGAGGCAAAGGTATTTTTTGACATGGAGCAAGAGTATTATTATAGCTGCTCTCAGCTGATACATCACGAGAACATAATTTACTTTTTGCAAAGTACAAAACAGGTATTACACATTAAAACTTTTATTTAGTTGTGCACAAAAAATAATTACACTTTCTGATTGAACAACCTGTTAGAATTTGGTGCTATCACTTCCTCAGACAACTCCTCTTTTCCAGTTCATCTCACTCCTCCAATCCCAGTTGTCTTTTTGATAGTTCTGACTCACTCTCAAGCCTTTCACTTCTGCTCCCCAAATTGCCAGAGGACAATAATATTTAATCTATGCCTCATATTCATCACATACAGGGGATGGGCTACGTGTGAAAAGGACTTTAAGATTAGGACATGCTGCAGCATGAAGGTGTTCTAAACTTTAACATGACCATAACCAAAACTCTGATGCCACTCCTGACAAGTGGCTCTGTTCCCTTTACTGAACAGACACTTGGATTGAGTATTATAGTCTTGATCCAGTGTTCTTTAAAAAACTATGGAAATACACCTAGCTATTTTGGCAAGCATCAGATTAACCCCAGGTACATCTTTACTTCTTACAAATTCTTGCACAGAGCTGGACGTTGGCTGAAACACTGACTCCATGCATGTTTCAGCTTTAGAGAAACACTACCTTAACCTACTTCTGACCCATAGCCAAATTCTAAGCTTTAAGGAATTCCAAATATTCTTATTTTCCCCAAATTCCTCAACCATGACTATACCTTCTCAATTGAGAGAAATGTACATATTTTGAGTTATCATAGTGTAAACCACAAAACATAGAAGAGAAAAAAACAACAAGATTATCCAAAACCACCTAGACTAAATCTGATTGTAGAGAAAGGCAAAGAAAATATTTTCCTATATACATTTATAGAAAAACTTTGTAGATTGGCTGTTTTGATTTGATATGAGTTTGAGTGACTTACATAAACTTCAAAAACAACTTCAGTAGTCACTCAGTCTCAAATCATCTGCATGACTGCTTCAGCAAGATGACTGTTTCAATCATTTCTGGATGACTGTTCACCACACCCTCTGATCTGGTGACATTAACTCAAGAACAGCTGTTCAATAGTAGTGCATTTGAAGTTTTCCAGCATAAATTTCCATTTTTACATCCTCATCTGTCCTGTGCAGATCACAATTGTTCATACATTTGAATGCGTAGCAATCCATTTTAAAATTCTGGTCACCTTCTGAGGACTGAAGAGGGAGTCTACCTACATATACAGAGTGGTTGGTACTGATTTCCTTTCATGTCCTTTATTTCACCCTCCTTTAACAGGCTGGGCAGCAATTCTCTCTAGTCTTTTTCCACTCTAGCAAGAGCAAAAAAGCTAACATTCAGCCTATACACTATCTTAACCTACTTCCAGTCCCTAGCTAAATGTTAAACTTTGAGCAGTTAGTCTTTTGCCTTCCCCAGAGTGGTCCTGTTTGCTGGATTAGGAATATTTCACCTCTCCCTTAGGAGAACCACAGAACTGATGAGCTTGAAAGGGACTACTTGACCATCCAGTCCAACCCCTCTGCTAGTCAGCTCGAATAAGCTGTCCAGGATCACACCCAGTCTGGTTTTGATCAAACAGCTATTCAATGGCTAAGGTATTATTTTCAAAAGTAACAAGTAATGCCTCAAGGTCATCACTACATCTCATCTTTGTCACTTGCACAGGTCTTGGATAAAGCTGTTTTCTCTCAGGTTTCTAATCTTTGGCTTAAATCAGATAGCAGCAGCTGTTGTGACACCATATCCATTAACAGCTCATTGCTGTTTAATGCTTTGCTTCATGCTCTGATTCTGTACTCACAGTTGATATGTAGCTAGACAGCTACAAACTAGTTCTCTGCATGATTACTATGAAGTTGCTGTGATCCCCTGAACTCCAAAGACTTTTTACCTTCAGGCAGGATAGCATGTAATCTCTTTCTGAAGTCATGACTTTCAAGGTGACAAGGAGTTCTTTCCTTCCAGCACAGCTGAAAAGGCTCTGTCACCTATTCATCCTCAAAGGACACTGTCCTTTGCTGGAGCAATTTCAGCTTTCTTCCTCTTGCCTAGGCAGACAACTCTTGATCATGCTCGTCTTTTGACATCATCAAGTGGGGTAGTTTCTGCTTTCAGAATAACTCAATACATCATCTGACCTTTTGTTCATCAGCTGCTTTGACAGTAGATTGCAAATAAGTATTGCTTTTCAACTCTGCTCAAGTTCCTTTCTGGCCAGCCCAAAGACTTGTATATGCATAATGCCCAGTAAGCCATTGTCTTTTAAACCTTTCCACAAGCAGTTTACACATTCTGGTCTGCCACTGAATAAAACACCAAAGATAAAAGCCAAATTCACATTTGGAAGAAGATTTTAAAACACTTCAAATATACCTTATCAGTACTAGGCTTATGATGCATTCCATTCAGTAATTAAAGGGAAATACTTAATTTATCAGCATGAAATCAATGAACTACTGATAACCAGCTATTGAAATGTGTTGCAATTGTGCCAAAGCTAAATAATCTGTTAGTACTATGGTTAGCACTTCCTGTTAACTGCCCAAATAACCAAGAGAAGTGAAACTTTACACCCATGCCTGGATCAGGAAATACTAACTCACAGTACCAACCATTTTAGTACTTCTCCTCTGCTTGAAGGTAGTAATTTATATGAAATTGTTTAGCATATCATGTCCTCCAGCTGCTTACATGCTACTTCTGCTGGAAGCCCAATGATTTTAATCCCTTGAGAGTCAAGCATTTAAATACTTCTGACTTATTTTTAAGGGTTTAGTTTGGCAGAGGTTTATGTTTATTATACTCATCAACAAACTTGATCCCACACTGCATTTATAATTGCTACACTCAACCTTTCTTTCTCAGTGTATATGTTCCATCTTTCCCAGTGTATATGTTCCATATGTATATGTCTGTGCTACAACACCCAACACATACCTTATTTGTGCTGTGTTTTAAAATTTTCATTAAGAGCAAACTAACTATTTTTTCTGTAGTTATTCCACAATACTGTTTGTAAGAACAAACTTTAAAAAAGAAACAAAGCATGGATACTATTTAACACAAGGCAGAAACCACAAAACTGAATCTTAACCAGGCTGGATCTTGTATACAATGTATGCAAGGAAAACCTCCAACAATGCATAACCACACTGACATGGAGAAGAATCCACACAGAAGTGTACAGCTGTAAGAGGACTCAAACAATCTAGAAATTATTTAAGTACAGAAAATACTTCAACATGATTAAATACTTTGCTGCACTGTTCATTTGTGCCCGCATTTTTCTGTTTGAGAAAAGGGTGTGCCTGATCTGTTTTTCCTCTGCGTCGCTAGGTTACTAACTACGCAAAGAAAATGGGGAAACACATAAGCCCAACTCTTTCAGATAGAATGAAAATCACTTCACTCAGACACAACTGTAACTTCCTGCTAACATTTTTGTACCTTAACTTCAAAGTGACAACTGATGTTATGGGGTTGAGGTTTTTAACTGCAGAAAGATTTGCGTTCTGAGAGTTTGAAATCTTTCTACTCACAGTATTAGACATAATAGAAAACAGATGTGTTTTCTTTTCAAATGCCTTCATCCTGGAAAATCTAACTAAGCATGGATCATACAAGTTCTCTCAAGTTTATTCCTGTGATATTCTGGCTGCATACATGTCAGCGTGGTTTATTTAGCTTTTCCAATGACTGTGTCTTTTTACCTTTAAGAGCACTCATTTAATCTATTTGCAAAAGTTTACTGATCCTGTAAATGCAGCAGTAAATTCTATCTCCAGGAAAAAAAGAAACAGAAAAATATTCCAGTGTTCTTTCTCACTATTTACAGAAACATGCCAAAACAATGAGTTAGTGTTTTGGCACAGTGTAAAAAGGGAATAACATCCACTGAGCTCCTCCTCCCACCTCAGTGCAAGAAAGGGCCAGATGAACAGCTATATAACTTTCTAGGAGTTGTTACAAATCGTGGGTTATATTGCAATCTTTTGCTATGCTGTTCTGGAAGGGATTATGGTTCTGTAGTCACCTCTTGGGCACAGCAAATGGGCCAGATGCCCAGAACTAGTCAGAAGTAACTGCATGGAATAGCACTGCGTATAAGTTAGGAGCTTTGTGAGTGAGCAGCCAGAGAGGGGGAGTTGGGTTGAGAAACATATTGTTGTTCTTCTAGTCTACACTGCAGCAAAGAATGGTAGCAGAACATTTGAGCAGAAGTTGTTTCTACCTTGAAATAACAGTAGCAAACCTTACTGGTTGATGAGAAAATGAAAATGAACATGAGCCAGCAGCTTGTGCTCACAGCCCAGAAAGCCAACCGTATCCTGGGCTACATCAAATGGAGTGCGACCTGCAGGTCGAGGGAGGTAATCCTGCCCCTCTACTCTGCTCTCCTGAGACCTCACTTGGAGTATTGTGTGCAGTTCTGGTGTCCTCAACATAAAAA
>JAOEHY010021227.1:0-39246 GCA_025447955.1 Psilopsiagon aurifrons
TGTGTGTGGGTGTGTGGGTTGCAGTTCGGTACCGCTGCAGCCCGAATTCAGAAAGTCTACGGCGATTTAAATAAAAAAACGCCTTTGTCACAACTCTGCTGTGTTTCAAAGTCTTTTTTTGGTTTGGTGTTTTTTTTATTGGGTGTCTTTTTGTTTGTTTGGTTGGTTGTTTTTTGTTTTTTGGTTTTTTTTTTTGTTAGATAGTGGATGTGTACATTTTAAATGGTTTCACATTCACACCGTTCTTAGGGTGTATTTCCTGCCAAAAGTACTCCCATGGTACTCAAGACACTAGGACTGTTGGCAATGACATTTCGGTTTATTTGGGGTTCTATGCTGCTGCATCAAGATGCTCCTGTATGCTGCAATTTGATTAAATTCTGGATTTTGACCAAGTAGTGTTTTATTTTTCCATTAGAAATTGGTTTAAATAATGTGATGCAATTTGGAATTTTATATTTCGTGTAAAATCACGCCTTACTCTTTAGAAAAAAAAAAACAGAATTGTTTGGGAGTTCAGAAGAGAATTTTGAGATTTTCGAGGCAGTAACCTGGTTTCTGAGGCTGCTTGAAACATGTACGTAAGGATAAAGTCTTCCCTAGCAGTAGTTATTTATAATTGAATCGATTGTCTTTCAGTATCCTATTAGCACTTAGAGTGTGGTAGGTGCTACTCCATTAAATTTTAAAATGCATAATGTATCATGATGATGTTGCAGTTAGCCAAAGAAATGAGCTTACTGTATGCAAAGTAACAAACAAGCGATAATATACTTCTAAAGTACGCTTAAATACAATCACTGTAATAATTGTGGCTGATGTCTCATTACTATAACTGTCATTGTGTTGTCTGTTAAATGCTAGTGCCAGAGGAAAACTGTTTTCTTTGGAAAGTGTAGTGGGATTACCGAGATATTAAGGAATGCCACTGAAAAATGAGTGTCTGCCACAGTCACAGAATGACACTTTCCTGAATCTTATCTGGTGTTAGGGGTTTGTACCGTTGCCTCTCAGCCCTAATATTAGTGTGGTTTGCAATGAATAATAGCGAGGTTGTGAGTAGATTTTGTGAAGTTTGTGGCTTTTTGATTTATAGTTTCAATGCAATTTGTATTTTTATTCAGAGAGTAAAGAGGGATTTTTTTTTCAGTAATTATTAGGTTCATTTAGGGTAGAATACTTGAACTTCCTAAACAAGGAGCTCAAATTCCTTAATTAAAGAAAACATGCATTTAAAGATAAATACCTGTTATAGAATCAAATTGCATCTTTGATACAGATTCTACCATTGTTTTTAATAAATGTAAACTAAAGAATGTTATGACTTATGAATTAATCTAATAACATCCATGATAACTAAGGATTTTCTAGTATTTTTGAGTTTAAACCAAAAATCTCTATCTCTCTGAGAAGATTGAGGAATATATTCATACTCTCAGTATAAACTCTGTAATGCTAGTTATAGTGATTTTCAAATGGCTGTACATGAATGCTCTTTTTATCACTCTAAACCAATTCATTGATTTCTTTAAAATGATGCAGAACTTTATTTAATTTGACTAGTCTTAATAAGGAAAGTTGCACATAGATATCAAAGCCAATGCATGCATCACAATACCCTCACCAAAACATATTGGTGGTTTAGCTGCCAAAGTAACTATTTTAATCTTAGAATGTTGACTGTCACAATATATTGTATTAAACTAAAGGACCTGGCTTATTTGAAGATTGTCAGATCAATATTATGTTTTTGTAGCTGTAAATTCTGGAAAAAAAAAAAACCCACCAAAAAAACTGTTTCTCCTAATATAGAAAAACAGAGAAATCAAAGTCTCAGGGGAAACATTAATGCCCCACTTAAGCAGTGTTGGCCTTTCATAAGCAGCAAATCTCATTTCTCTCTGGGGAGTCCTGCCTGCAACATAAGATAACCTACATTTACCCTTGCTTTATTGAGCAACTCCATAAAACTCTACAGCTGTAGCTGACAGCAGAATATTTAAATAATTTGAACAGTGTAAATGCCTCATGTTCATTTAAATAACTGAAGAATTCAATCACTTGAATGCCAATGATTATTTCTATTGGAGTTTACATATCAAAAAAGACAGCCCATCTGAATCCCTGTGAGAGCATTAAATTGCTATCTAATTAGGAGCGCAAAATTACATATATTTAAAAGATAATTAAAGGTTTGAAGGCTGCTGAATAACTGGTTGCACATATAAATGAATCACTGAAAATTTGTTAGCAATATGTGAAGCTTTCATTTATTCTTTGCTGTCAGCTTTGAAGTTAGGTATAACTGAGCTCACGGGTTTAAGTCTGGTAGTATTAAGATAAAGGCAGATGTTCCTAATTATTTCTACTCAACCCCCAAATAATTATAAGCAGCTGACAGTTTTACATAATCCTAAACAATAAAGTCCTGAAAATGCAAATAAAATCCTAAATGGAGGGATTGTTTTATTCAGTAGGGTAAATCGCATACATGTTGCATTGCTAATCAACTTCAATCCACCTGAAAATAAGAGCGAAAACATGTACTCTGTCCAGTTTGTAGGTGTGTAAGTTAAAGCTGGTTTTTGTATTTACTTTTACCTCACTCTGTATATTTCTATATTTTGTTATAACAGTTTAAACATTACTGCACCATTTTAATGCAAACACAGGTTATGAGTATGCAGAGTTATTTAGATACACGACATGAAAATTATTTTCTTCCTGTTACTTTGCAAGATAGTTCTTCTGTGTACACAGTGCATCAAATTGATCCTACTTTTTCAGTGCTTGGAAACTTAAAACTGCATTATTCTCTTTTCCCTAGCAAATGAAATGGCTCCTGGTGTCAGCTTTTCTCTTCAGTATTTTTGCAAATATTATAGTGTGGCAATTTTCCCTGCCATCTGGCATGAAAAATCAGTTCAAAATAACTGTTTTCTACTGCCAACCATAACCTAGGAATTTCTGGATTAACAACTTAATAGGCTTGCCCTGAAAGTCTGTCATTGGAAAGGGAAGTTGTTCTTTCTAAAAAAATCAAGATATTCCGTTTCTAATATTAAAATCAGGAGCTTTGTATAGAAAGCAACTTAGTTTTGACTGGACACCTGTGAGTGTTCTACAAGTTCAAGGTTAAATTCACATCAGTAAAAGATCATCCAAGGCTGCAAACTAGATGGAAATCATGAAATAAAAGTATCATAGAAGACAACTCAGGATCATGTGAGCAGGAAAAAAAATCGAGATTAAATAAAGAGCTTAAAAGCCAAGCAGTAGTGATTTACATTGAGATAGGATGCTGCTTCACATGTGTCCCCAGGCAGAATGTTTTGGATCTATGTAGTGCATGATGAATGAAAGCTCAGTCGCTTGGTTTATATGCAGGTGAATCAGGAAAGAGAACTTTGCTGTTGTTTTCTGGTTTGGGTATTATTATTATTATGTTTCTTTGTTTTGTAATGTCAGAGTATGAATCAGTCTATTGAAGTGATCTCTTCTCCAGTATTCTCATGATCTTTTCTATTACCTTGTCTTTGACCCATAGTATTTAAACTCTTTGCATTTTATGGTAGAAATATTATTAATGGACTAATGTTGAAAGACCTAATCCACATTTAAAGGAATTTTCAGTTTTGAATTATTACAATCATTGCCAAAAAGTAGGAAGGAAGTGCCCCTGTCCCCCTCCTTTCTGTGCACATTACCGAAACAGATGATTCTACTCTGAAAGTTGGTGTAAACCAAACTTTCCCCTTGCAAAGTGTCACAGTTTAAGTGTGACCCAGTAGTAGTGATGGATAGCTGGTAAAGTTCACAGTATCTGCTATCGGATTGACCACGTAAAGTCAGGTTCAATGCAGTTTCCATTTCAAACAGCTGCAGTCTTTGTGTTACATCAATCAGAGCTACACCAGAGAATAAACAAGTAGTCATGTTAGTGTCCAGTATCTTAGAGAAGGGAAGTACCTGAATAACTGGCTAGACCAGGGAACTGCAGCAATGACTGTGTATTCAGTCTGCATCTGTTTAATTAAAGCTATTTGAAAAAGTGTATCATTTTAGATAATAAGATGCTTTTCCTCGTATATTTGTTCATTCAGCCTTTCCTATCAGACTTTGGAGATAAGAATACCTTTACAGGATGGCTTGATGTCAGTTACAGTTATGTATACAATTGTATTGTGTATTTAATTATGTAGAATTCATGCTCAATTCGGATATTCAATTCGGATGATTCAAAATTATCCTAATTTTGTAGTACTAATCTGAAAAGCTGGAACTTAATCAATTGATGCTATGTTTTAAAAATTGAGGCATTTTTTTAGTTCCTGATTCCTTTCTTTTGTATAACAGGATAGAATTTTGACCATGAAGAGGTTTCCTTTAGAATTATTTTAACTCTGTAGCTTTTGGTTGTTGTTTAATAGATACTTTCTTGCTAAAATATTTTCTCACAGATGATTCTACAAGTGTGGCTAAACAAGCTTGCTACAATCTATTGACATTTCCAAGACTGCTATCACAGCAACTTACTCTCTCCTGCCTCCCCGTTGTCCAGATGGAGCATGTCTGAGAAACTCCAATCACCTTAGACCCAAGGCTAGCAGCTGTTAAGATGTAGCTTGCTCCCTCTATGATCAGATTGCTATGCTCTGACTTTATAAACACATGGCAGGTCACATTCAATGCAGATGATTTGGGACTGATGGGGTTAAAAAAAAAAAAAAAAAAAAACAGAGGAGAGAGTTTAATAATAGCACATGTAAATGCTTGTATATGGGGTGTTGACAAAATGTGATTCAGCCTTTAAACAGTACATGTCACATGTTGCTTGAATCATCCAGTGGTATAAGAGTTTGGCCAAGCCTCAAATAAAAGATACTGAGTAAGATAAAGCTCATGCTGATGACCAAACAAAATGGTTTCCAGTGTTTTTTCCACAAACAAAAATACACTGGAGCTATCATGTAGTTTTGAGCAGACAAAAAGTTCTTGTATTGCAGTCCAGACAGCTAAAAGTTTTCCTCCTTCTACACTCTCCCCTGTCCCGGGGTTAACTGCTGCATAATATCACTGCACTTTTTATACTGGCCAAAGTAGATTAACAGCACACAATTTAAATCTATCTCTTTTCCTCATACACTTTAAGCAGAGTAATTTGGTAGAACTCCTAGTTTCCATCTTTCCCAGTGGATCTCTTAATAATTTGTTTCAATGTAGTAATCTTGCAGATGGGTTTGGCTTCAGCCTCCGATCAGTATTTTTATACTTACCCAGGAGTCTCAGAGATAAAAAGATTAGGTTTGCCAGTGGAGAAAAAGATACAGACAAATGCCAGTTTGAAAGCTGGTGAGTTGCTTCTCTGTCCATGTGTAACTTTTACTAAGAAATTAATGAATCAATAAAACTAGAAAGAAGCTAGAGAAGCCTGTCCAGTTGAACAGTAGTGTTATGAAGTATTTTATATTTGATCCACTAGCATTTATGTTTCAGGCCTAGTTACATAAGCATAAAGATACATAAATTTACTGCTGGGAATAAGGTAGTATCTTCATGAAGATAAGATTTGTAAGCAAAGTTACCCAGATGTATAAATAATTTTTTTTCTTTTTTTTTTTTTCTTTTTGTATTCTCTCCTTTCTGGATGTTGTTTTTTGTTTTCTCTGCCATATTTTATTGCACTATAACTTAAATCTGCTCTTACTGAATTCCTTTGTAGGCAACTGAATGATATCCCTAAAGCGTAAGAGCTGAATTGAAGGGTTAGATATCTCAGTACTTTACTAGTTCTTGTCTTAAATTTGTTTAAGAACTGCGCTTCCAGTTCCTTTCCTAACCCTTGCTTGAGTATTGGGATTTTGTCCTTGTTTCTGCGTATTTTAAGGCATGAATTCTTCCAATTCTGGCTTTGCTGCAGAACTTTGAATGTTTTATCCAGCTCTTCATTTGATTGCTTTTGGCTTTTGTTTTTGCTCTTAGAGTGCAAGGTGTGGAATCTGTATGATTAAAATAAATACAAACCCCATAATCAATATTATGCAGATGGGTTGGCTTATATTTGAAGCCTACTTCTGTCAGACACAAATGATCAACTCCTATTGTCATAAGTAAGGATTTGCACACGTGTCTGAGAATGCAGTATAGCCCAGAAGCTCTTCAACATCTGTATAAGGATGTAATTAAATATTAGAACCAGTACAGAAGCTGTTTGCTCTACTCAAATGATCCCAGCTAACTTCTATGTAACACTTTTCAGGTCTCAGTATTTCAGAGCTTGCCTGTAACCATTTCTATACTAGAATGATTAAAACAGATCAAAGATTTGCTTGGTAAATTGGGGCAGCCACAGTTACTTCTTGTAGAGATTAAAGATAATATTGATATAGCTGCAGCTATAATGAAAGGCTTGCAAAATATTAGCTGCAAAAATCAAGCCCTGCTAATGAACTGGATGTTGTCCTCTCATATTTTATTCTTGCTAACTATTTTGGCTGCAAATTTTTATACTTTAGTATTTTGATATAGTCATCTCCTTTGATATCAGAGCTGTCATGTAGCAAGAATTAATCATAATGCTGAACTACTTGAATTCACAGTCTAGTGTATAAGCATGTGCTAAAATTCTTTACATTTCTCTACCCATCCGTTGATGGGTAGAGAATGATATCCGTTGAATATCATTAGCACAGAAGTAAATAACCTTGTTGTTACAAGTATTGTGGCTTCAAGTGGAGAAGGGGCAAGAAAAAAGCACATGAAAGTACTTTTCAATTGCATCTGCATGAATTCTCAGAACTTTGTCTAAGACATACACCAAAAAAGTTGCTAGCATTTTTTTGGTGTTCAAAAGAAGAATGTTAATTGATTCAGGATTTTATTTCACTTTCTCAAAATAATCATCTGTAGAAATAACTAAGTGTCCAAGTTGTTATGAGCAACAATTAAGGAAATTCAGTGAAGCCTGTGCTGGAAGAAACTTTACAGTGCTACCAATATCCCAAAATGTCTTAGCTAAAAGTCAATATTTTTAAAAGTTTGCTGTTCTTCAAGAAGATTTTGTCATCCCTGGCTTTAAATACTGTGGACTGCAAAATCACCTGTGGGATTCGTATGCAAATCCTTTAATTTAGGGACGAGAAAAGTCAGGATGGGAATAAACTTAATGCTCAGGGAGCAAGTTTTGCTTTGGCCTTTCTTGTTTCTCTGTAATCTGCAGAATGCGATTGAAAGTTCCTACAAGAGTGGCCCCAGTGATAAATAGGCTGTATCAAATACTGACAGGTTTGGTTTATGGTATAGTAGGTCCTGCCCTGAGGGAGGAGAATTGACTACATATATACTCCCTTACAGGTGCATTTTCTATGCTTCTATGATGCTGTTGCTGGGGAGTCGCAAAAGCAATTTGGGGATTCTTCACAGTATCCCAACGTCTCCTGTCATACTTCATAGAAAGACTTGTGGTTTTCCCTCCTGTTTGTATGCATCATAAGAGACAAAAGACTGCATTTACATTACGTTGATCCTCTCCCAGCTTTATTTTTTTCAAACAAATTCTCATAATTTTTCTGAACTATTCAGGTTCTTTGTTCATAGATCTTTTTAAATACTTTTTTCTTCTTCCACCAAGAAAGGTTTTTGTTCTTACACTAGTAGGCTTTCTGATTTTGAATGTTCAGCAGAGGGCAGAATATCCTATGTTATAAACACCTTGGTGTCAAATTAATTTGTTACTGAAATGTTTGTTTTAGAAGTATGATTTAGAGCGTAACAGTGACTAGTGATAAAATCCCATAAATTGTCATTACTATTACTTTTTCTCCCATGAAGTTGTAGATAAGATGTAGTATCAGCAAATGTTAACACCATACTTCCCAAGACTTGCATCTTATCTTGTTTAAAGAGAAACGGGTAAACATTTTGTTGATAAGATTATAGTAAATATAACTTCCTGTACAGCTGAAAGAGCTGGTTTGAGACATTTAACATAAACTACAAGATTAAGGTCTCATGTGTTTTCCATGTGGTGAAAAGAATGTAGAACTGCTGGGTTTGACTTCCCAGTGTGTCCATCAAGAAAAGTTTTGTATTATGGTGTGAAATCATGCAAATAATCATGTGTAGTGTAGGTTTTTAGTACACAGATAACACTCATGCAGCAATATGGTGTACTTTGTGTGAATTAAACTGCCTACTGTTATGTGTATTGCAAACAATCAGCATGCATCCATCAAATTTTTAACATGTTCTGATAAAAAATCTGTGTACGAATAAACCAGGATGTGCTAAGTATTTCACCTTTTTGATGCTAGTATGAAGAGGGGAAGAAACGAAGAAAGCCCAACTACAGTAGCGTGGATCTGTCTGAGGTCGAGTGGGAAGACAGAGATGATGTGGTAAGCGATGGTTTTCAAAGCCCTGTCAGAAAACATTGTTGCATCCCACTACCTGGTAACTGTTTAAGTAGTCATTAGAGAGGACTGCTTTCAGGAAGGAAAGGCAATAGCCCCTTCATTCAGAATTTTATAACTGGTTTGTATTGATTCTTCCTTACATTTCATTTACTGGAAACAAAGACTCTACCTTTGGTAAAACTCAGTACCCTTGCATTCTCCATGCATCCCATTGTGTATTTTTGCATAGTGCTAGAGAAGGGAATAGAATATCACTTTAGGGCTGCACAGACAACTGCTGAAACTCAAATGAAGGAATGCTTTTTACCTGCTTTCCATGACATCTCTTTCCTTAATGTAAGTAATGAGAGCTGTTCTCCTTAATGTATAAGATCAAAAAAAATCAGACGAACAAGCAAAATTATATTCTTTGACCTCTGTTCTGAGCACAGATTCACTTTAAACTCCTAATTTCAGACATATACGTAGCTGCAGAAGCATGTGTTCTATGCCTATCAGCTGTTATGCACACAATCCATTCCATTAAACTAATTTTTCGGAGCTCCATCTACTTTGTAGCTCACTCTTACCTTTCAGGCTTTACCTTTTCTGCAGTACTTTATCAAAAGCTTTCCTTATGTCCATGGTTTAACCTTTGCCTGCTCTTTCTGTTACTTCCTCAATAAACCCGATTTGTTAGGCATGATTTGTTTTGTGTGAATTAGTGCTGACTGTCCTTAATTAAATCGTAACTTTCCAGGTGTTCCCCCTTTCTGTCCTGTAGTATAGTTTTTCTCATAAGTCCCCTACTGCCAAAGTCACGACTTCATGTCTGTATTTTTCATACATGTCTCCTCAATCCCTTCTCAAAAAGCAATACTTTGTTAGCTTCTCTCAAGTCCCTTGTACTTCTGCTTTTCCAGAGAGGTTTTGAACCTAACCACCGAAAGTTCCCATGTCTACTTTGTCATGTCCTTCTGAAATCTAGGAGGTATCACGTACAACTGTCTCTGGAATCTTGTCAGTCTTCATATGTACTAATTTCTTGTCCCCTGCTCTGGCATAAGTCTGTATTTTCTTTCTCCCTTACAAAATATATATCTTACATTCCTTCCTCTCTCTACCACCTTTGTGAATAGTGAAAAAGTTCATTTATGTTTCAAGCCATGTCTGTTTCATTGGGTTATAGATTATCCTCATCCTCTCCTATGAGGCCATCTTACTTCCTTATTTAAACTTTTGTGTCACAAACTTTTTAAAATGTTTCTTGTGTAGTTTTTTCCGTTTTCTATGTATACACTATTTAAGGCTTCCTCAGTTTTTCATATACCGTAGCAGCCTTCTGCAACCTTGGCAATCACATTGATTTCATATTGTATACCTTGCCTTTTCTCTTATCTTTGAATCACGTATTACTCTACCAGTTCTCTGCAAATGACCTTTTAAATTTTCCTCTCTTTTCAAATCTTATCACTGTAGCTAAGTACAGCTTTCAAACCTTCATGATTTTTATTATTTCCCTTTTGTCTGTTTTTCTTTTTCCATTTTTATATCTTCCAATACCATTCTGCTTAATTTTTACAGTTTTAATCCCCCATTTTTCATCATATTTTAGTAGAAATTCAAAGTTTTAGTTGATTCCTTGAATGATCCCCATCAATGCTAATAATTTATTAGTGCATGCCTGGATAAGCAGGCATTCCTTGATAAATAATCCACCAGTAGATAGGTTTTGTAAAACAGCCTACACATCTGGTGTTTGATGAGCAGTAACCAAGTGTTATCTGAAAAAAAAAAATGCAGGTCAAATAATCTAGAAAAAATGTATTAACATTCCAAATGTTGTCCTAATACTTCAGCAATGACACACAAGTGGAGACCTTCATGCACTTATCTAAGTAGAAAAAATGCAACGTCAAACAAATAGTATTTTTACAACTATTTTTAAAAGTAAGGTATATCATTACAAGGTTTTTGTGTTCATGTGATATAATACTCAAGTCGTTTGTACCATGATACTAAGACTTTCAGAAGGGGCAGATGGTCAGAAATACTAATAGAAGAGTAAAATAGAAGATGTGAAATTAAGTAATATTGGAGGTACAGGCAAAGTTGTTGGCATTAGAGCTAGAATGAAAATGGAATTTGAGGGAAGTTCAGTAGATTATGTAATGAAATCCTCTACTAATGAAACTTTCGTGATGTGACGGTCCAAATGAATGTCCAGAAATGTGGTAGTTCTTGTTAATCTTCTGTAATAAGTGATTCCTTAATGTTGTTATTTTTTGAGTGAAAAAGGTATATATTCTGTAGGAGACTTAAAACTTTGTGAAGTAAATTATTGACTTGAGAGCTATGTGTAGCTGTGCTTCACCCAAGGCCCTGAATTCGATGATCTTGACTTTTTCCAAGCTTGGGTAGTAAAGCATTGTTCATTCAACTGTACAGGGAAAGAATTATTGTATTCATGTAGCTGCTTTTAATAACATAGACTACTACTGGTGTATTTTCTTCTCATGGATCACTTAAGATATTTTCTTACTTTTGACCACATTTATAGCTACATAGTTTTTCAAGAATATAGAATGATGTCATACTATAGCAGTGAAACTGGGTTGTTAGAAAATGATTGAAAGATATTTGGTTGAAGGAGTAATAATACATATTGCTCTGAAGAGGTGAAGACATAGGTTTTCTCTAGTCATCCAGTAAGAAAAAGGTGGCAGAACTAAGGTTCGAATTCTTTTCACTATGAAATAAAGTCAGTGTAAATATGTAATTATCAGATCATTTTCCAGGTTAATAGTACCTGCTGTCTTGCTGTTACTGCATTTTATTAGAAATAGAAATCTCAGCATCAGCTTATTAAACTAACAATGTCTTCCAGCAAAGTTTGGGAATGTGCAGTACCAAAGACATTGCAGATAGATTGGACAAAAACCTTTTTCTTATTAACTGACTTCTTAAAATTCTTTTTATTATCATTTCTATCTGAATGAAATATTTTTTTCCAAATAAAAAAGACCATGAATGAATATTTTGGGGCTTAAAGCCAACTGAGGCGGTACTTATTTTATGCATTTGAGGAGCGAGATGAAACTGCAGAAGAGCTGAGAAACCAGATTACAAAGCCAAGAAATGTAGTCACAGCAAGAAAAAAAAGAAAAAGAAGTAAAGTAAGACTTTAAATCCCACACGCAGACTTGATCTTAAACACTACTGAGAGTTTGGAGGCCCTTTTAGTTAATCTATGACTTGCCTGAGGCTTGTGGGGGGAATGGGTCCTAGACAACTGCAGGGACCAATAGGAGAAAAATGAAAACCATGTTAAAGATAAATGGAACTGTTCTGTAAATGTTAAAAAGTAGATGGTTAATTAAGACCAGCTCTCCAAGTCCAAAACCACAAAACTTAAAATAAGAAACTATTTCCAGAATTGCTTATTGTGTATTGTTAAAAAAAATCTACAGTAAAATATATGCTTTACTTTATACGTGCCTCCAGCTAAAATTATTCTTTTACACTCACTGACAGAAGAGTAGGACTGTTAATTCAAATCTGGATGCCCTAGAATTAAATTTAAAGAGTTGCAAAGTTTGCAGTTTTTGATAGGTCAGTCACACTCAACTTGTTCATGAGAATAAAACCAGATACTCCACTGCCAAGTTTGGCCGTTCTCTTCATTCCGTACTAACTTGGAAAGCCTGCAGAGTGCATTGATACGGCTATCTTCACAGTTTTTCATTGAAATCTGACTGAATTGCCCAATTTGGCAATTGGGCAAGTACTGGAGAACAGGAGATGTTTATTCAGCAAGAACACACTATCCAAAATTATATTTAGACAAGCAACACAAGAGACATAAAATTTTTGTCAATATTATTCTGCATTTTGAATACCCCTGAAGAGGAAGTGTGAATTGATCAGTAATAATGGAATTTTCCTGTGAAAGATTTATAGGTGCTTCTTACCGCAAAATGCAAAATTACTTCTTCCATTAGTAAATCTAAAAGCATTCAAATCAAATATTTCCATATATGGGTGGAATAACTGCTTCATGGTAACTTTCTTATTTCTTCCCTAGAGTTCTGAACTGGTAAATAGGCAAAATCAAAACACTAAAGCTGAAGATTTCTCAAAACCATGTCTTTTCATTCTTCCATTCCAGCACAGAGACCCTGCTCTCAGACCAGCTGTGTCTGGGTAGTATGGGATACTGCAGAACATTTGGGATTTTTTACTCTTCATCATCCTGGCACGATCAGCTAAGAGAGAGGCTGTGTCAGCTGGTATCCTCTTGGATGAAGGCTCTTCTTTCCTAGAGAGCAAATAGATGTGCTGAGGGAAGACTTTTTATATGCTGTGTGTAAGGGACTTTGCAGGTCAGATCTGTGAGACTGCAACTGATGTACAGGCTAGAATAAAATTACTGAAAAATGGTGTTTGTGGTAATCTAAAAAGTAATAGATTTAACTTGCAGAGCAGCAGGTAGATCACTGTGTTTAAATCCTTTTTAATTTGTTTTCTAGTTTTTCCCTAGCCGCTTTGAGGTTTTGATTTATATGGTAATTAAACCTGGTTTTCAAGGGAATTTGAAAGTCTTTTAGATTAATTGAGAGGGAGTGGGCAAGGCCAATTCTTAAAGCTGCAACTGACCTAAGGCTTCCATTACAGAGGTAATATTTGTTATGTTGAAAGGGCACCTGGACATGAATGGACAATCAGAGGGAATCATAGAGCACAAGCTGTGTATTCCCATTGAAACAGGTTACTGATCAAATGGGCTGTCATTCTTTTGCTAGTTCTAATTTCTGATGCAGATAGGATGCAATTTAGGATGCAGCCCAATGTAGGGTATTGAGCAGAAGGAGAATGAATAATGTAGGGTAAGTGGGATTTTCTCTTTTATGCTTTGCTGTAATATGTATAATTGTCAATGTATTTAAACACTGAGCCCTTGCCTAACTTCAGCAAAATCCAGTTGGGAACTTAGTCCTTATCTTCCTATGCAGTAACTGCAGTATAATAGTCAGTTACACTTTTTATCCCTCATCAGATCCAGATTAGTACACAAAGAGTTATTTTTACTATGAAGAATGCTGAAAACTTGCCTAAAGTTGTGTGGCAGAAGTCTTAGCCTATACAGTCAATAATAAAACCTCTAAAGGGGTTGTACAGTGTGTAATAGAGCTACTGAAGATGAATAAATGAAGAAAAGTAAGTACTGCTTGGACCAAATGAGTGAACCAGAGAGCTCAGAGTTGAAAGAATTACAGAAAATGCAAATGAAGGAATTGATATGCTTTTCCTTTCATTTCAGCTCCGAAATGCAATGGTCAATCGGAAAACAGGGAAATTCTCAATGGAAGTGAAGAAGACAGTGGATAAAGGGGTACAATGTATAAA
Source organism: Psilopsiagon aurifrons (assembly GCA_025447955.1). Taxonomy (NCBI): domain Eukaryota; kingdom Metazoa; phylum Chordata; class Aves; order Psittaciformes; family Psittacidae; genus Psilopsiagon; species Psilopsiagon aurifrons. Next base: position 13,800 of record JAOEHY010021227.1, read on the forward strand.
ATATTATTCCAACTAAGTATAAAGCAAGCAGTTCAAATTTTTAAACAATTTTAAAATTCCTATAAATGTGATTCAATGCAGTATATTTTTTTTCACTCACAGAATGTAAACATTATTTGTCATTTTATCAGTGACTAACCACTTGATCTTTTATACATTTATTATAGCAAACTAATTTCTTCCTCCCTCCCCTTCTGACTTTCTTGTTCTGAATCTAGAAGCGGGTATTGGTGATGACAAATGACTACTATTATACAGACATCAAGGGAACTCCGTTCAGGTAGAGCCGGCCATAATAAATGGACATTTCATCTGACTCATTGGATTTGCATTTATACAGAACTTGTGAACTCATTAAAAGCTCATCAGCAAAAGCTGACAATGAAATATTCCTGGACGATGCTGAAAATAGCAAGGAAAAGGAGCCTACCAGCATTCCTTTAAGCTTTTCCAGGGATGGAAAGTTTGTGCAAGCTCACACAGTCAAACTCACAGTGTTTGTCATGGCTTATGTTTCATTAAAAAAATATTCAGTTGAGGTTTACATTGAACGAAAGGCTTTTGCAAGTACTTGGAGAGCTATAAATACTATAATCCATTTAAGTAACTACATATTGAGCCTCATTTTGATTTTTTTCCACAACAAAAATGTAATGTAAAATGAGATAGTATTTCACTTCCAATTTGAGGTTTGGATATTTTATTTCTCTGAACTACCTTCAGTGTATTTGTATAACAGAAATTGAGTAAGTCAGCCATGTTATTTTGGCATGCATCTTAGGAGGAAAAAAATTAAAAGAAAGACAGGAAGTCACTTGAAAATGCTCATATTTGAATTAAAAATAATCCTTTAATAAAAGAACATTAACTGTACCTTACACTTAAAGCAGGAGGCTGACAGTTGCAATACTCAACCGAAATTTTCTTCAGTGGGACCATTTCCCGAAACATGAGATACATTACTCGTAGAGAAAATATAGGCACATTTATCTGATCTCTAATGCATGTGTTTATTGTTAAAATTCACACATGGGTGGTAAATCTCAGTGAGGTCTTTGTTTTGTTTTGGTTTTATTTTCTGGGTTTTTTTTATTGTTGTTTGGGCTTTTTTGTTTGGGTTTATTTTTTTCTGTGGCACTGTGATTCTTACCCTATTTGATAAACATACATATGGGGCTACATATATCTGTATGCAGTAAGTTCTGATTCTTAGGACAGAAATATAGTAGGGAAACTGTCCTGCCTTTTTCAGCATGGTCTGTATCTAGTTTTGATGGATAGGAGTACAGATTCAGGAAGACAGCAGGGGCAAAATTTATTAAAATATACACTGTAGTGTCAAAGGTATTTACTGTTCAGCCCATTTCCAGACTGAGCTGTTTGCAGCATGTGTACTGTTGAAGTTGATGCCTCTACATGTATCAGCCCTTGCATTTTCAGTGTTACTGATTATTGGCAGATTCCTAGCCCAATATAATCCCTTTGAATGAATGAATGCCAGAAGATATTCTCTGTGTGTGTTCAGTAAGAAGAGGCATGGGATCCCGTAGCCAGTTCACTAAACTTGCATAGTTTAAATGGGTGATTAAAAACCAGACCAAGCTGGGTATATAACCGCCAGCAATTTATGAAGCTGAAGTTAATGCAAAGAAGTTAAACTAGCTAAAAATGTGAAACACAGAAAAATTAGTCTAAGAAGACTCATGATGTTGTCACATATGAAGTTCTTTTCCTCTCAGTAGCTCCATTGATACCCCTACTTACATTCTTTCTGAACAGCTTAGCCTGGTTTACCAAAAAATGTCTCCTTCATTGTAAGGCTATGTTCAAGGCTCAGTTGAAGAAATCTCATGCTGAGTGAACAGAAGTGAACTCAGAGGGGCTCGTTTATTAGTTTGCCAGAGAATAATGGTTTAGAGCACCTCTAAGCACACATAAATACAACAGATTGCTGCAGGCACACCAGAACTGAAAAAGCATTGAAGCAGCTAGTTGAACAATGCATATGACCAGTGAGGGTTTGGAAACAGTTTTAAAGTTAATCACAGTCCGTTAGGTGGCAACGTTAGAAAAAATAGCTCTGAATGTCTGTTATTGTTTGTCTCACAGATTTCAAGGTCTGCTTTATTTCTCTGCACAGTTTAGGTGTGGCTCTCTCTAGAGGACATGGAAAATATTTCTTCAGAGGGAATGTAACAGTAGAAGAAGGTAAGATACCTACCTTCTCATGTTGCTTACACAGGAGTTTTACTGTTGATTTGGTTGACCTAAAGTTTGTGTGTTTATCTGCAGATTATGTAAGGTAATTAGATTTATTTTTTTTAAAATAACTTTTACTTCATGGGATCTTTTTTCCCTCATTTTATTAAGCATAGTCATTGTTCGTAAATCTTCTTTAGATGGGAATCATCTTCTGTCTTCCTTTGTTAGTGTTCCATGGAATCACTTGGCTTCCAATGTTAATCATTTGTGGTGCTTTCTGAATGGAGCAACCACTATGAGCACTGTAATGGTTCTGTCTTTTTTGTTCAGGCTATGCATTATGAACTTTTCAGAGCTGTAACTACTTTGGGATTGTCTACAGGGTTTTACATTTTGCATGTTTATATTAACAGTAGAAGTAGCCAGGGGAAGGACTGCCTTTCTTTATGGTTTCACTTTTTGATAAGTCCACAGTTAAAGTGACTGGAGGCATCAACTGTGAGTGGTGATGAAGTAGTTCGGCAATAAGATCAAAATCAAAGGTTCCTGAAGATGAAGGAAGAGGCATTTCAGAAGAGAGAAGAGTGGGTTAAGAAGTTTTAGCAGTTGCTGAGCAAAAAAATGTTTCAATAGAGGAATGCTTTCTGATCTTATGCTGAAGTCTCTGTTTCCAATTCTGCTTCTTGTTTTGTCAGTGCTGTTAAATAAGACAGTTAATTTCTTCAGGGGTTTATTCCTCAGCTGTATTTTGGGTCATGAATATGTTTCTGTACCCAGGAGAGATTTAAAAATAAATGCTTTCAAGTTGGAGTCCCTTGCACAGCAAATCCATGTCTAGAGAGAAACAGAGCACAGCAGAAGACTTGGAGCTACTTGCTCTCCAAACTGTTCCAAACATCTCTCTTTCATCTGTTTTCTTTCACCAGCCATCATCTCAGATAGTCTTGTCTGATGTTTTCTCCTGGATGCACACCAGAAATGTTAATATAGCCATAACTAACCGGCCCTTTTCTCCCAGTCTTACCTTCACTGATTCTCTGCCACTGACGCCTCACTGTCCTTTCCAGGGATTACAAGTATAGTTCCAGTTTTGACTCCCCAGCTTTCCTTAATCACCATAGCTCTGTCCTTGTTTATTATGTACTCTGGGGGTTTAAACCCAGACTCTGCCTTCAAAACCCTGTTTGCTTATTGTCTTTTGGTAAGTGTTTTAAGAGTTTTTAAAATTGCCAAAGTACATTTTTATTGAGCTATATAATTAATGATATAGTTCTTATTTACAAGTATATGCATGACCTGTTAATACAATAAACCTATTCTGAACAATCCTTTAAGTTGCTGTTTATGTTCATGTGCTGTGTGCTTAGGTTTTGAGGGAATTATTCCTTCAAAATATCTTTTTTTCTTCTAAAGAGAAAGATTTCATGAAATGAGAAGTATGTGTTTTAGCATAAAGATCTTTACTAGACAAAAAGAGCAAGGGAGTATGAGTAGGAGAAAGTTACCATTGTGTATTTTCTTTGCTCAAGTTTTCTTCTAAACTTCAAATGTATCGTAATTTGTAAAAGTAAAACATAATAGCAAGAAAAAAAAGGTTTTCCTACCTTTTCAGTTTTAGATATGATTTAGTTGGCTTTTGCCAGTTTGTTAGACCCTAAAGTGTATTTGAACATAGTTTACTATGATTTATTACGTCGTGGTAATAACGCACTTTGCAAGAAGTAAGAGTTTGTGTTATGGAGTGTATGTAAATAACCATCTGTTACCCAGACTGCTCCCTAAATGACCCAATATTATTCCTGTTACAGGTTTGCATGATTTAGAACACCCTGATGTATCTTTAGCAGATGAATGGTAAGCCTTAAACAAAGCATGAAATCTGTGTCTGTTATCCTTCTTGGTTTCATATTGTTTGTGCTTGCTAAGCCAAATTCTTTATGTTCAAAGGCAAAGAGAGCTCATGCTTATACATATTAACATCTTGATGCTTTGACAACATGTTCACAGGTCCTATTGCAACACTGACTTACATCCTGAGCACCGTCAAATGACTCAGCTAGAAGCAATTAAACGCTACCTCACAGGAAAAGAGCCATTGCTCCAATGCAAGTATTTTGTTGAATATGTATGTAGCAGGCTTTACTCCAGCTAATGTTGCGCTGAACCTCCTACAAAATGCAAAGCTACTTATCTTAAACAGTAATAAGTTGAGACTGGATTGCTTGGCTGTTGTCACTTTGGAATTTCATTTGGTTTTGAGTGCTTTCCAGGGTATCGATAAAGATACTGATGACTGACTTTTCCAGTAAACAATATGTCTGAACCAAGTGTTCAAGTTTCTGTTCAGATGGTATAGCTATACTGTGCAACATTATCACTCCATCTGTTTTGTGATTTTAACATGATTGGTCTGAATCAATCCTTGGATCATGCTTCTAAAGAATATGCCAAATATTTCATGAGTATTTTGGAGAGAATATGTATGCAGTTAGCATTTCTGAACTGTAAAGCAGAATACAAAACAAACCATCAGACAGATAAATGAATCTTTTGTCTATTTGCAGAAATGTAGAGCTTCTGTGACTGTTAGTAGACCTAATTGTTTTAGTTAGTCTTGTCATATACAAATGTGACTGTTAGATAATAAGCCCATGAATATTTTACATGGAGAATAGAATTATTTTTTTTGTTTTAACATAAAATTGCTGTCAGTGCACTGAAATGGTGCATGAAAAACTGCATTGTGGTAAAATACTATGTAATATTACATAGTAAATGCTTAATAATGCAAAAATATTGAATGCATATCACAGATTATACATAGTACAGCACAAAAAAATATTTACTCATCTAAAAAAGTTCCTCTTTATATGCACATATGTTTACTGATTTTAATATATTGTAATAGGTGATAAAGAATTGATCCAGGAAGTGCTGTTTGATGCAGTTGTGAGTGCACCAATTGAAGCTTATTGGACCAGTCTAGCATTAAATAAATCAGAGTAAGCATGCTTTATGTTTGTCATTATGTATTAGTCATGGGTACATCTTTAATAGTTATATTTGTGAATGCAAGAAAACCTAACATGAATGAAAACGTTATATTAGTCATTTGAGCCTAAATATCACTAATTCTAAGTTCAGTGTTAAATGTTTATGCTTACATAACAATGTTTAGTTGTAAGACTACCGGATATAACTAATGAAATTGCATTCTGTCTGTGACTTATAGCTCTAAATATTTCTAACCATTGGTTTAGAGTAGCTGAGAAATATAATGAAAAATTTACCAAATTTGTTGATGGGGTTGGTAATTTGTCTCAAAGCAAATTAGATATGGCAAAACTCGCACTAGTAAAATAAAGAATATATTTAATTCTTTTGTTTGTTTGGTTGATTGGTTTGATTGTTTTCCAAAACTGACTAGGATCTAGATTCCTGTTATAGATACTCAGGATTAGCTTGTCCTTTTTAGAGTTTGCTTTACTTCATTTATTTTATGGTGTATGAAGGTGGTAAGTAACAAAATGTCAGATATATTAAAGAAAGCAAGTGTTGAGATTAGTAGCTTGCATGAAATAATGTGGTTGAAGGGCAATTCTGGAGATTATCCTTATTATATTTTGCTATATTTGGATAATTTTTAAGTTTAATGAAACCATATATTGCTGTAAAGCAAATACTCATATTGAAAGAGTAAAATCAATGTGATAAGGTATGAGTCATCAAACTAAGGATTAGCCAGTCTCCTCTTAGAAGATAAAGAAATAGTTGCATTCTAATATGTTGTAGACATTGATGAATTTATATAGAGGTTTAAGTTTTCTTTGAATCCTCCTGCACAATGAAATAGCAGATGCAGTGAACACAAGGAAGACAGTTGTGGAGAGACACTAGTAGAAGACTTTTGATCTGCTTTCATGTTTTGGCTTACACAAATGAGGCAGGCCATTTTTTTGGAAAATGAAGTATGAGCCAGCAAGATAGCCAAGACTATGGTCCCTGGTTTTGTGGTAATATGACTGAAGTTATTGTGCCCATACAAGACCTAGTTTTAAAGTAGCTAGCTTGGTACTGACAAAACAGAGCAAAAGCTGGGCCTGAGCTACCTGTCACATTTTTTTCTTAAGGTCTAGAGGCTAAAGCCTATCCTGATGGCAGCTACATTAATTTAAATCTAGCTTAGTTTTTGCTTTATTGAGCAATGGTCGTACCTATGATTTGAAGAATATATGTATTGCAGAAGTATTGAATGTACTGGGAGCAAGATCTGGAATTCCAGACCATCTGAAGTCACTGGGTGCCAGTGGTTATTAAATAGTTGGTACATAGCTGTACATACCTTTTTATTCCATGGCTTCCATATAATCCGTCCTCATGAATCCTACCAAATTTACTGAATTACTTTTTAGTGATTCTTGGTATAAATATAATTTCCACATTGTATGTTTTCCAAAATCCATACGACTTTAACTGAAACCCCAGCATTTAAAACAAAAAAATATTTAAAAAGTAAACTGTCGTTCTCAAAATGCATACACTTATACTCTCTGTTAAAAGTAATATAGCTTTGTCTGTTTACTGTCTGGAAACATCATCTTTGTTTGTGTTCTTCTGTATTTCAGGAACTCTGACAGGGGAGTGGAAGTTGCCTTCCTTGGAACACGGACTGGACTATCTCGTATCAACCTGTTTGTGGGTCCAGAGCAGCTTACAAATCAGTAAGTGACAAAGCTATATTTGGCAGCAGTAGGAGAAAAGAAGAAGGAAAATGTTTAGTTTTAGGAAGCCCATTTACTATTTCTTCCAGGATTTTACACTGGCATACTGAAATTCATGGAACAAGTTTGAAAGATGTTATAGAATTCCTTATATTCTTTCTTCAGCTGGAACATTTGGAACAATGAGCTATTATACACCTGTAGCCCATACATTTACTCTCTGCCCAGTCCCCTGGGGTTAGCGTCATATCTTTATTCTTCAGAACAGAATTATGAATATGCTACATCTGCAGATGAGGATTACTTTTTTTATCTTTCAATTTTACTATCCCATCTGTAGGCTTTTTTTGAGGAATTTTGCATCTTTATGAAAATTTTTTTGGTGTTGAAATAAAACCAAGTGACAGGACTGGGTGAAACTAATCAGGAGAGCTCATCATTCGGGAGTTTCTGATTTTGCTGGGAGAAGATGTAATCCAGTAGAGGTATAGGTTTCTTAAAATGGAGACCTCTAAAATAAGGTCCCATAATTAATGAGTTTTTCAGGCACCAGTTTGATAGTGTCAGGCAAATCTATATGCATTATTAATGTAGAAGAAAATCTGTAGTTGATATTTATGATAAACTAGGTGTATTGAATATTAATTTATATGGTGCATATCAGACCACAAGGAACTGTTGTAGTGTGAATAGCCTGACAGGTAAAATCAATAGCACAGCAATTTGTTACTGTCAGACAGCAAATTAAACAGTAGTGTGGAGACCATACTTTTTTCACTAATGCAAACTTTCAATTGCATATCATTTGGAAATTAGGTTGTTAAATTACTTTTTTTCATTGTATAAGAGTGAATGCCAGTCACAGCAAACTACCAAATCTCCAGTGCCTTTTCCACTTCGTAAAGTTCATAGTTCTTGCGTTGTGCTCAGAGAAAAAGACTTTTTAGACTAAGCATTTTTATTCATACGCATCAATAGAAATGCTTTTAGTGGTACTTCGAGGCACTATTTTTCTTAGTACTTTTTCCATCTTTCACTACAAAAGCAATTGCAAGTGTCACAAATAATTATTCGGGGCTAAAATTAACCCTTTTGTTGAACAAATGGTATTAGAGAAAGTGGCCCAAACCATTGCTTTTCCTAAAAGATTGCATTTTGCTTTTTTCTTTTCTTTCAAAGATAGAAATTATTTTGTGCCATACAACAAACAAGTATTTTCTTTCTCTCTGTTCTTTCTCAAGAGATTTCCTGACAGCTGAAGATAAGGAGAACATTTTTAATGCTGACCATTTTCCACTTTGGTACAGAAGAGCTGCTGAGCAAATACCTGGGAGCTTTGTCTATTCAATCCCATTTAGTACAGGTCTATAATTTTCTCATTCTCTTAATGTTGAGCAATATACGGTGCTGAAAGGATTCCAAGTACATCAGTACTAAGTGGGCTCTGTAGCTAACCTCGATATTAATCTAAAATATGCATTGAAATTTGAAGCTAATTTACCAGTCCTTTGACCAGGTACATCTTTTACACGGCTACAAGTGAAACCCCAAGATGTGCTGTAACAGTTTTTGTTTATTATTTGCACTAGTGGAATTTACAGCTTAGTGTTTTAAGCAACACAAGTAAAGCAGAGCAAGCGTCCACATTAATGAGAAGCCTAACCCTGGTTGCCAGTTTTGTTGTCACCCTTTTTGGCACATTTAGCAGGCAAGGGAAAAGTTGATTACTCATTTCAGTGTTTTAAACTTCTTGTTGGGATGCTGGAGAATTTTGAAATGGCAGTGCCTGTATGTTCCTTGCATAGATAAAACATGATGTTGGACTTCTAATTTTATGAGCGTTAAATCTTCATGGTCTGCTATTTCAAACCAGGGGAAAAAAAAATATTAAAATCTCAATTTCCTCATTCTGATTTTTTTTTTTTTTTTTTTTTTTTTTTTTTTTTTTTTTTTAATGCGCCCTGAAGAAACTGCAAACAAAAGCAATGTAGTGACAGCCAGTACTGCTATTCAACTTCTGGATGACAGAAAATCGCCTGTTGTTGCAGGTAAAATTGTTGTAGTTTGTTCAGCTTTTTAAAGCAGTTAATGAGTTCACCACTTTCTCTTTCTGGTTAGCAGGTATTTAATATAGGAATACCATCTTTTAAGAAGAGAAGAGAAGGAAAAGATGCAGTTGCACCTTTAAGATATAATAGAATGACTTCGTGTAGAGAACACTTAATGCCTCCCCTCCCTAAGGCTATCCAAGCTCCCTATGAGCTATGGAGTTTGTCATAATGGAAATAAACAATATTAATGAACATTTTCAGTAGACATGATTTTAGTATCATCATAAATCAAAATATATTATGCTAAGGAAAAACAAACACAAGAATGAACTATCTGGTGTGTAAATGTTCCACACACTCTTCAGGTGTAAAAGTCCTGGCCTATAACAAATGACACAAAGCAGTCATTTGTGTAGGTCATCAGAGCTGTGATTTGATCAGAGCATATAAATTGAATAACGAAGCTCTACAGTCTACCAGCAAAGTGTATAACGGTATCTAAAGACTAAAAGGTGAAGTTTGACAACTACAGATTAGAGATAAAACATACAGATGAAATGAGAAAATAAAAATAAGTAATTTTTAAGTTGTTGGACATTCCTCACTCAAGACCAAATGCTCTTCTGACCAGTTTTCTCTAGCACCCAATGGTTACTGATTTTGAAGAAAGAATTAATTTAGACAAGTCTTATGGCTTATTATGCCAGAAACCAGCTCTCTTATTTCAGGGTAAATTAGATACCTACCACACAAACCAAGAACTATCCTAAGATGCAGTGAATACTGAAGGAGTGAGAATGTTCCAGATAATTGGGAAATCTCTAATCTGTTTTCTCAAATGCAGAATATCTCTACTGGCAATAGCAGGTTTCATAGGGTCAGTGGGAAAGCACCCTCTGACTCCAGCTTGCATGAATACATTCTTCACAACAGGAAATCTTAATTATGAATTTGTACTCCTATTAAGCATAAAACAACACTTATAAACTAATGATAATGCAGATATCTGAAAATAGCTGAAGAAGTAATTAAAAGATATCGCTGTACAAAGAAGAAGGTTGACATTATTTCTAGAATGCTCCATCATCTGGAGTTAGTAAAAGGCTTATTGTGCAGTCTACCTTTATCTATAAAAGTGTGTAGGATTACTAGGCAGCCTAATATTTTTGTTTCTACTCAATACTGTTTGCAATTTAGTGTTGACTTCAAGGAGGCATTGCACGTAACCAACTCTAATACTGTGTCAACAATTTTATTTTTTTTTTAATAGTAATTGTAAATGAGAGAGGCAGATGTTGCTTCCTTTACCTCAGTAATTTTGTTGAATACTAAACATTCAAAGTAACTTGGGTGCCATATTTTCTATCAAAAATAAAGACAGGGTTTTCAATAATTTTTAATACCAAAGCATACAAAAGTTTTCCATGGTACCTGTGAATGCATATTGCCATGAAAATTATGAGCACTGTATTTACACTGAAGCACATGAAGTTTGTTTGGTTTTGTTTGTTTTTTTTTACTTACGTAAACTTCAGAAACTGTGTGCTAGAAACATTTTTTCAGTATGAAGCCTTTTAAGAATTTGCTTTGAATAATTTTCCCTTGTCCTCTTGTATGGTTGCATGCTTTCTGTTTGTTTGTTAGTTGGTTTGGGTTTTTTTGGGTGGGGGAAGCCTCTTTGGATCTGTACAAACTATTTTCCATGAAAGTATTGCTCAGCCAGCTACAGCCATGCAGAGACAAACAAGTATGTGCACTGTTCTTGTCCTTTTAAATATAACTTGTCAGTCCTACCCTTTTCCATCAGAAATTTTTCAATAAAGTACCGGACACCTAGTTAATTTTTTAGGCTTTATGATAAGGTTGGCAACATTCTGTTTTAAACAAAATGAATTTGGAGGCAGAAATTGGAGCAGCAGTAAATGTGAGAAGTAGTTAATATATGGGCATCTGGATAAGTGAGCTTTAGGAATTTTATATGTTGCATACTTGGGGCTTTTTTTCCATTTTTTTGGGTGGTGTGGAAAGGTGATGGTTTAATCATTATGATTTTCTTTAAAATAATTTTTAAAGATTCTGCTCACCAAGACAGTTCTGGCAAGAAATGGGGACAGAAGCAAATGAAAGTCATCATGAATTAAAGCAAGCTCTAAAAAATGAAAAATGTTTCTTTCTTCAGATTTTTGAGTGTTGAGAGAGTACGTGAACCTTCATATATGTACTTCCTTATAGATGCATTTTAGCTCAAAAGCTAGAGTACAATATAGGACCTTAAAAGACCTTTGTGTTAGAAGAGGCCATAGCTGTTCACAGGAAACATGAAAATTAGACTCTTAGATGTTGTTTAATAAAAAATAACAGAACAGACACAAGCTTCTTAGGGCAAAAATTTCTTAAAGAACACTGAAGAAAATATCTGATGAAAAGTGTCAAGACTTCTTAACTTTTATTCATAGGACAAGCAGAACCTGGAATTTCAAGCCTCATTGGAAAAAGTCTCAGTAAAAACCTCTGGACACCTAGTCAGAAGAATGAAGGGCTAAATCATACAATATCAGTGTCTTCAATCTCACAGTCATCTGAAGTTTAGAGGTTGCAGGAGATAAGGAGAAATAGTCCATTTTTGTTTAAGAAGAAAAACAAAATTGCTTATAACTTTAGAAACTAAGTACAATTTTTCCTTAATTCTTTTGTGCAGACTATATACATGTATGGATGAGGTTGTAAGTGAACTCCTGATCATCTAATCCAATCCCATTGATCTAGATCTTGAGCAGAATCTTGAGCTAGTGCAGGGGGCCCAGAAATGTGTCTAGTCAGGTCTTGAATTACTCCACAGAGGGAGAAGTTGCACTCTTTCTGGGAAACCTCTTCCAGGGTTTTACCACCGCTATGGTAAAGTGTTTTCTCTTTCTTTTGAAACCAGGTCTGTGTTGCAAAGAAGTATGCAAATTTGTGACAGAAAGACGATGAAATGTACCTGCATTTTTAATAATACAGGACATAGAGCAGCAAGGTGATATCGGGTGGCTTTGAGTGACTCTAAAGATTAATAAGATTACCAACTGTATATTACAGTCTTTTCATTTTAACAAAAGATTATGCTATCCGTTGCAAAGGACCGAAGTGCACACATTTAAAAAATAAGCTTAAGAATAGATGGTGCTACTCCAAAACCTAGTTTGAATGTCATCAGCATATGCTTTCCACAATTGGAAATGATTTAAAATTATCAGATATCGCTAGGTACGTTAATTAGGTAGGAAAAACGGGGGCGTTTATTGCTATTGCCACCTATCGATAAAAATGTAGAATTGCAAAGGTGCTCGTTTCTATTGTACCAAAGTATAATGAATATCTAAATAGGTTATATATTTCTTTTCTACCAAAATATTTTATATATAATCAGTTTCCTGTATTTATTTTGTATTTATCAAAGTTGAATTTAAGACACAGAAAACACTCAGTGGGTCCTCCCTGCACAGATGCTTTTCTGTGGTCTCTCAATCAAAATCAAGTAATATTTTAATTCACTCATTTTAGAAGCATAAACTTTACCAATAGAGCCAGACCTGTAGTTTATGAAGCGAAGAACATCCTCATTGCTCTGTGTCAACTTAACTGGAAGAGTAGATTAGTGGAAGCTTAGTGTATTTAAATTAGAGAGAAACGAAAACACTCCAGAAATCTGAATATTCCTCTTATTCAGTATAATTCTGGAAAGAAAAGAAATCCATGTTGTTCTTATGTACAGGCATCTTTACAGTCATTTTCTCTCAAAGAAGAGTGATTGCCTAGGATGTGCATTCAAGTGTTGCCATAGTTCTGTGAGTCTACCCTGACTCATTCTTTTCTGCTGAAGCTACATAAAAAGAGTGATTGCAGTAATTTCTCTTTGGACAGAAGAGAAAAATCAGTACAGAAGAAACTCTGGTTTTCTTCACAGTTGTAAGCTTCTTGATTGGTGGGGTTTTTTTATTCTTCTGTGTATTAAGCATTTCTCATACAGATGGCCTGAAGATCAGACACTTGCTGAATCTTTTGTGGTGAAGACTGCAAGAAGTCTGTAGCTCTTGTAAGAATACTGCACCACTAAGGATCAGACTCTAACATTCATGAACATGTTGAATAATAGTTGTAAGTTGTATGTAGTCCTTTCAAAAGAACAGATTTACTGTTAATTTCAGAATGAATAAGGATGGTAATTTTTTTTTTCTCACAGCCATTATATTCTGCTGCCAAGCAGTAAAAGCTGAAAAGCAAATGGGAGATCCCTTTCTGCCACCCATGATTCTTATCTTTATATGGTGTCTTGTCTTTATATAGGTATGTGACACTGAAGATGCCAGGGACTATGTTCTTAAATGTATGGCAGGTGTATTTAATTCCATAGTAGAGGGTGCCATAGCATAAGGTCATGAAAAGTGTAAGTTAGCCCCTGTTCTCTGCCACATAGCAATGCTGTGAGACTGATTTCATATGTAAGATATTTATTGGAAAGAAATGTGTCCGTTTGGCTTAGCAGAATAAAAAAAATACCTGCTGTTGATTTCTGATAAAACTGTAGATCATGCATGTTATTTTATGTGGATTTTATCTGTATTTAAATATACACTAAAATATATATTTAAAACACATTAAGCAGAATTTTGTAGTCAGATATAGGTATAACTGAATCTGAAGAAAAGGTAGCCTAACTCTGGCTCATCTAGTCATTGACAGTGTGATTTTAAATGCTTTCACTGAAAATCCTTATCATGTAAACAAGGAATATTATGTCTTATACTGGTAAACAAATTGTTCTAAGTAAGGCCAGGATCCAATATTCAACTTTTTATACAAATACATGTATAACTATGTGTGTGTTGTATATGTACAACCTCAAAAATCCATTCAGGTCTTGAGGGTATTTTTAATGAATTCAAGTGGAGTTTGCATGCACATTTCTCTTTACACAAGATCCCAGAACATGCTTTGAAAGACTGACTCCCAATAATTTGATAAAAATTAATTTGAACTGATGACATTTCTAGGAGGGACAGATACTGTAAACGTTTCATAAATAGTTAAATCTGCTTGTGTTACAATAGCCCATAGAGAAAATATATCTGCTCTGTGCTTCTTATACTTTTTTTTCTTTCTTTCTATTTTATATGCATTGTTTCGGTATTACTGTTTTATTAAAAACATTTAAGAAAATGTCACTATCATATATAGTCCTTAAAATATATGATGCCATCTATAAAATTGCATTTTAGTATGAAGAGTAAGAGAAAATGAATATGTCATCATAATGATACACCAACCAAATTTTTGAGGCATTCTAAAATAGATGTTTTCCTTGTCAGGCAAGACAGTGATTTACTTAATCTTTATTCCACATTATAGGCAACAGAAGATTATATTCAGGGTAGTGTTTAGTAAATCCCTCAAAATGCTTTTCATGCATTGGTGGAAAACCACTGGTTTATGTTTTTCCAGATTTTCCTCTTAATTTTGAATATTATCTTTGTATTTATAAATCTAATATTAGTATGTAGACTAATGTTTTTAGTTTCAGGAAAATTGCAATGTGTTTTTGTACAGTCTGACATTAAACAACTCATAGATTTAGGTTAGGAGCCATGACTTAGGAAATATGATTTGTTAGGTAATGCGCAGAGAGAAGTAAGCTCCTCCACGGAATGCTTCTGAGCTGTGCAAAATCCTGCCTCTCTCCATTGGCTGAACAGGGAATCTGCAGTTGGACAGCATTTTCACAACCATTCACATGTTTTTATTCATTTGGTTTTGTTCTCAATTCATTTTATCATAGAGAATTAGGGGATGGAATAATTGAAACAGGGTTTTTTAAGGTGGTTCTCAGCTAGTGTTGGCTTGAAAATTTAACCCCTATTTATCTAATTCTTGAGCTTTTCTCTCAACTAATTCTCAGAGAATCTGGGGCTCTGAAGGGTGAACTAGAACAGTATCGCAATCTGTATGATATTAACGTGCAGTAAATTGCATAAAGCATCCTGCTCTTTGCTTCTGCACTTCTGCTTTGTCAGTGGGATCTTTTGTTTGCTTGGCTGGGTTTTAGCACTGTGTAATTTGATCAGGGGGAAGATCCTTGTTATCTAGTAGCAGTCAGATTCTAGGAACATTTTGCAGACCAAGGCAGCAGATAAACTGCCAGATGCTTTTGAAAACTTCAAATAATGGTGTGCAAGTGTGAAGCTGCTATTATGTAGCATATGAATACAATAATGTTAGTTTAAGTACTGCAAATTAACTAATTAATTTGCCTACCAGTAGACTATTTCCAAATATTAACAGTGTTTTCTGATGTGTTTGGTGTGTCTTGAAATGAGGATGGCAGTCTTACGCAAGAAGTCCAGCATACAGTGTGCATTGACCTGAAACACTGGGGGTTCCCTCTGTAATCAGAAAGAGAGCAACTGTGGCTTTCAGTGGAGATAATTATGAAGAATGTAGCTGTTGATTTGTTTATTGTGGGCTTTTAATTCACACTCCTTCTCCCCTGTTGTGGCTTACTGCCACATAGAATCATAGAATCATAGACTCATCCAAATGACTGATCTTGCTGCCTGTCTCATCTGGGTTGCATACAGTCACATTTGAGGTAATAGAAATCCTAGAAGCACCAAGACACTTTTATGGTCATTATTACTATGCCACTTTCAGCCAAATTGAAAAATTAAAGTTGTAGAAATAGGCATACTTTGTGGATGCTTAACTAAAGCCTGCCACCTTTGAATTCTGGCCAGTAAAGATAGATGACTTTTAGTAGGCAGCAGTTGTTTGTTCATGTTTTTTTGTTAATATTATTAATGACATATAAGCTATGTGTAGTGTCACTAAATATTCTACTTTGATATTTAAGAAGAGGGATCCTGATTTTGTTTGGACGTTGTATTACTAGGGAATAATGAAGCTGAATTCTAATAGACTTTTTGCAAGCTTAGAGTGGAAGTTGTATGGCTAGCTGGTATGTTTCAGTTTAGCTTTCTTTCTTTCAATATAGATACTAAAGATATTTTCTGTAAAGAATATTGGCATATTGTAATTTTTAATCTCTGTTCTAAATCAAAATTTTTAGAAAGTCACTTTGTCTGAAAACAAGCTATTTTGTGTGAGCCTCTGTATAAAACACAGAGACACAACAATATGTCTACTTCCTCTGTCTTTGTAAATACCTTGCAAAGTAGTGTGTCCTGATATTTTGTTGACTTTGAGGGGGAAAAGTTTTTCACAGAGACTAGGAAAAAATACTGTGTTCACGATAATACCTCTCACAAGATTGCTGGTAAAACAACAAAGCTTTCTCAAAAGCCTTTATCTGAAAAATAAATCTGTGCAGACAATTTATTTCAGCAGCAGATGTTCATTGCTAAGCTTTACAAATTAATGGCAGATCTGTGGGGAATCTCTGGATCTCCGGTCTTCCACTTGTTGTAGTCAATAATTGTTTTGGACAATAAATAGTGCCTTTTATCTCTATTTTTTGGTAGCTGAACATTCTGTTTCCTCTATTGAAAAAGAAATAATTTTACACTTGTTTAGTAATCGAGTCAATACTTTTTTTCTGTTGAATGCCTGCTGTTAGCTTATCATCATAAATAACTGAATTTGTTAATTGCAAACACATTTCAAAATCTTATATATGCATATATAACCCTTAAATAAAATATTATCTGGATTTTTTTGATAGGATTTTTGTTAGTGGTTTGGTTTTTGGGGGTTTGTTTGTTTGGTTTATTTTTCTTTCTTTAACAAACAGCAAGTTAAAAAGTATAAATCAGATTTTTCATGTATTTGTTTCCTCTACTCCGATAGCAAAGCGAATTAATGGAAGTATGAGATATTTTACTTCCTGGAAGAACTCCATGTCAATTTTTACAGCCTTATGTGTTCATGAAAATCCCCAAAGAATCTGAAATGTGACTAGGAAAGAGTTTCTTTAAATGTTGTGCCCTTGATTGCCTCCTCCTTGCTTAATTTTTTTTTTTTTTTTTTTTAGTGGTGTTACTGTAAGGAAAGCCTGAAAGCTCTTTATTGATAGAACTGTTTTTTAAGGACTTAAAGTGTTCTCATCTTGTTTCAGACTAGGAAATATCAATTCAGTTCTTGTTTTTCCTTTGCTTGAATATATCAGAAGTGGGAACTTATTTGCATTGCTGTATCCAAGTCTATTAGAGACACTGTGGGTGAAATCTCTCCAGAGGTCAGAGATTTATTGGGATCGATGGTTTGGGTACAAGTGCGCTTATTTTAGGTTGTCACCACTAGAAAAGCACTGATATGGCATGGCTCAGAGCTCATTATTTGGCCCATGAGCAACAAGATCCTATCCTGTGTTACTTCAGTCTTCTCTACCTGAAAAAACATTCCATTTATTGCAATAACATTTTGCAAAGCAAAATATAAAGTGTAGAAAATGTAGATCTACACACTCAAGTGACTTAGCTCTGAAAATAGCTTTACTGAATATTGAAAAGGAAAAAAACAAATTTGCTTCTAAGATACATGGTCAGGAGATCAGATTTAAAAAGCCTGAATATAAATATTCTATGCATTTTGTTCTGATGATGTCTCAGCTGAAGGTATGTGCCTAATCTAGGGTACCGCATTTTAACAAAATGTAGAACTGAAATGGTTCCAGGGAATGCAGAGAAAAAAAGAAGAAAAAAAAGAAAAAAGAGGTTTGGAGAATGTGGCTCTACAAGAAAACTTGAAACAGCTTGGTTTATTTAGTTCAGGGCAGAGAAGAATGAACAGAGTCTAATAAGAATATGAAGTACTTAACAGTTAAAAAAAAGAAGGACAGATAGTAATTGATTGTTTTCAATGTCTGCTAGATTTAGATTAAGACTTAGATGCTTAATTTTATCTGTACATGAAAGTAACTGCAGATGCAGGAATGAGCTTTAATATTTAGGTTGCAATTATTGCTAAGTAGATAAGAACAGGGGTTACGTGCCTTCTGCCATATAGCCCATTACTCAGTTGAGGCTGTTATTAGAATAGCTACAGAACTTGATCTTGGAGACCATCTGTTGGAAGGAGAGAGGAATGCCACGACACAGCTTCTTTTGCCCTTACTGGAGACTGATACTCAGCTATTGCCCTCAAGTCGTCTGCCCAATGGAATAAACTGGCAAGATTTTCACCAAAGGTTGAGGTTGCTAAGACTTATCTTAAACTATAAGCATATTTGATTTCTGCATTAGCTACCTAGGCAGGTTTTAACCCTGTCACAGCAGAGAGTTAGAAAACACATTAGACATCTGTCAAAAATAGCCTAGGTATATTTTATCTAGTCTTGGAAAACGTAGAGGGAGTTGCTGGTCTCTGTTGGTTGCTTTAAAATAATTTCTAAGAATTATTAAAAAAAAAAAAATAAATACCTCTGTGCATTCAAAGTATTCTTTCTGCTCCAGACTACTCAAATGGTTTTGGCTGTGATTTCCTCTGATGGCAAAACTGCACTGCAGAAAGTTAGGGTGGACCCTTGACTGAATTCAGCTGAAAGTTCTCTCTGTAAGAGAGAACGTGTAAACATGCAACTATATTATCCAGCTACTGAAGGGCAGCACTGTGATGGGAGCTGCATCTGCAGTCATGACATTTGCAAAATGGAACATTTGTGTGTGGATTTGGGAATAAGAAGCTTCAGAAATGTCTGTAGCAAGCATATATGCCAGCAGGATAATGAGTAGTGTCTCCTCATATATACTGTATGTGCTCATTCACTGCTTGTGTCTGAAACAGCATAGCATTTCTTCTTTCCTCAGCATTTTCTCAGCTCTCTTCTTTCTTCACTACCAACTAATTTAAAAATGATATATGACAGTTAACAAGGTACTTCCTATTTTGTAATTTATGGATGTAGTGTTTAATTGTTGTCTTCTAGGGCAGACCGGATGGTCAAAACACATATTTGAAAAAGTTTTTAACACATTTAAATTATCAATATAGACTGGTTCGAAAACTGATTGCAAATTATATTTCTGGATGCCTACCAGATATTCTAAGATCTTAAAATCTAGTGAATCATTTATAGCTATTTTATATTTTTCAGGGCAATAATACTGTCTAGATATATATATATATAAATGTATTTATTTTGCTATATATAAATAAAAAGGGGAAAAAAAAAACCAAACAAGGATTCCAGGCTTTCTAACTGAAGTGAGGGTTTTGTTTTCAAGAAACCAAAGACAGAAGTATCTCAAGCCAAGGAACTATCAAATGGCTCTTTTTCCTCAGAAGTCCCATGTTGTCTGACCAGGGCCAAATGTTCTCTGTGGTATTTAGCAGTAATTGCAGCATAGGCACAACCATAAACAGCAGCTGCCAACATCATTAGACACACAATTCCACAGACAACTCCAGTTATTACTACAGTGGCAATTGCATGACGCAAACTAACAGGCCTTGGCTTTGGTTTGGGTTCACAGTTTGAACGGCTGTTTTCCCCAAGCTCACTGTGATGAGTATGCTTCAGAGAGCTTCTGTGCTCAGAGCTATGGTGGTGAATGCTAGCCAGATGAAAGTGACCTGTCCTTAGAGTGCATGCTCCAAATAGCTCATAGGGAACTTTGAGGAGGTCCTTTCCCTTCCGAATCCCTGGTGCTGAGCAGAAAATGCCATCACTTATTCCTCCTGAAAAAAGAAAAACAAAAACAAAAAAAGAAAAACAGGAAAACAATTCAACCAAAACCCGATTTATGGTTTAAAGATTTGTGGTTTCTGAATTATATTCGTGTAAAATTAACAGAAACCTGAAGTATATTTATCATCATCTTTGACTTTATAATTTTAGAGATTAATGACTACATCTTTAAGATCTTTTTACAGTTAGACTAATAGTGAGATTATAACACTTTAACACGCATATAAGAAAGTATCTGTAAGAAGCAATTCATTAGGAATTCAGTTATTTATGACTTTATGGATGTAGAAGTAAAAAACAACAGTGTTACAAAAATAAGAACTAAGTCATAGGTGAAAATAAAGAGGCATTGTTAACAGCAAATTCATTCAATTCAAATTCATACTGTTATTTCTTTTTATAAAGAGAAATAGAAATTAGTAAAGATTTCCCATTTCTTTGAAATACTCCATGAAATAGTTATTGTTCTGACCATCATATGCTAATTATAATAAAGCAAAGAGAAAGTTCAGTAAGTTGTATGTATACATGAGCATTTTTTTTTGAATCAAGGCTCATGGTAAGAAAATACATAGAGATCTAAAGGAGTTAGGATTAATCATTCTATTGCCCTGCTCAAATGGTAAATCTAATGATTGCCTAGAGCCACCTTCTGCTCTCTCCCAAAGGATGATTTTTTGTAAAGTGAAGTCAAGTAGGAAGCCTCGGTTATGGTAAATCACGAAGTTGTTTCTCAGTGTGTAGAGGAACACACACTAAGCCTTCAGGTTTCTAATTAGTCCAGACACCGTGGCTTTAGGGGTGTAGTGTGTCAAGGTGTCAACAAGGCCAAAATCAATGTTTACATATTTTTAAAATTTAACTAATCAGCTGAATTTTCTTCCGCTTCTCTGTCCAAAATAACCCACCTTTGAGCTACAGCCAGGCGTAGAAATTTTCATGCTGAGAAGACTTTGTCTGAGAAAGTAATAAATACCGATGGACCAAACTGACATCTGGAGACTACTCCACAAATATTTATGATATTCCAAGACAGATGCGAGCATAACAGCTTGTCTCTTGGTTTCTAATAGCCAAATCCAAAGCATGGTTCAAGACACCTCCAATGGGTTAGTTTGAATGTGGATATAAATAAGACTCCAGTTCCTGAAACTGTGATCCTTCTATGGTATTAAGTAACTAAATATGTGTGGTAGTAATAGAAGACTATTTAGAATAGAATTGAGTCTCACCTGAACCAAAACAGTCTGTGTAACTGGTTATGAGTATGCATCAAATGTCATTTGCTTGAGCTGGACTGAGTTAAAAATACTGAAATCTTTTAGAGTTACATTGGACACAACCATCAATATTTTTACATTCAGACGATGTTTCATCTCTAGAAATGTTTTATTAGGAATTGCAAGAAATATCTGTAGCGCCACAGTGCTATTTTATCATATTTCATCATATCAGGTGATAATTTCTAGAGGAATTAGAATCATAAATTTTCTAAAGGAAGCAGTGATATCAGTCTTGATGTTTACCCTCGTGCATTGGGTAAAAAGCTTTTAAACAGTAGGTTGGTTTCTAGCAAAAATATATCTGTATTATTTAAACAAGTGTACGTGCACAAGTATATTTGTTATAAGTATTTTATATATGTATGGATATATATGCATACACACATGACACATGTATTTTCAGAATGTATCTATACATGCTATATGACTGTGTGTATATACTTTCCCTCTTTGTTTTAATATAAAATTGCTGTGTGATTTTAGTTTGCCACCTGTATTTATGAAAGCACCTACATTCTGACCTTTACATAAGATCAGTTAGATGCTGGTTAAGTGCATTGTATGTAATGAGAAGAATTTCTTACCTCTGTATAAAAAGCTCTCCAGCCACAGTTTCAGGCCAAAGATGTTGCAATTACATTGCCAGGGATTATCTTTGAAAAGAACCACTTTCAGGTTTGGAAGTGATTCCAGCAGAACTCTTTCCATTTTCTGAAGTTTGTTATGCCTCACAGACAGTAAAGTTATATTCCCTGTGCTGTTTCCAAAAGTCTCAGGCAAACGTATAATGCTGTTAGATGACAAGTCCAGTTCTTTCAGGTGTGGGAGGAAACCGAAAGTTTTGTTTTCTATATAATGGATCATATTTCTAGTTAGGTTTAGAACCTGCAGATAGCGTAATTTTTGGAAAGCACCTGGTGCCAAACTTGAGAGCGAATTATTAGACAAGTCTAAGATTTTGAGCAATGGTGTTCCAGTGAATGCGTTTTGGCTTATTCTCCAAATACGATTATTCTGCAACTGCAGTATCTGAATTTCAGGAGGTAAGTGTGCAGGAATTTCAGTAAATCCTCTGTTCTTGCAGTCTGCAGTCTTTGAAAGTGTATGGCATAGGCATTTGTCAGGACAACTGTGAGCTTTGTATATTAACAAGATGGCAATCAGAGCCAAAGGCCAGATACCTGTATCACAAAGGAAAGAAGATTTAAAATAAGTAAAAAATGTTTGTCTTTTAGCAATATACAGGTTATTAATATGGGCAAAGTGTATGCAGCTTAATAATAAGCTTTGCATAGAGTTCATTTATTTTACAATACATTCATTAATTACAGATATAATTGAAGTATTTTTATAATACAGAGTGAAGTTAGTGACTCCATGTTCTTAAAATTAAATACTTCTCATGACTTAATATCCTAAGTGCAGATTTTTCAGGAGGCCTTGCCGCCAGCAGAGCAGTGATGCTTGAAGGTAATGTAGCAGATTTTTTAAAGTTATTAAATAGGAATGTTTATCTTTCTGTGGCAGTTACAAGTTTAAGCCATCTTGTATCAGAAGAATTAAAAGTAGAACTTTTATTGTTCTGTGTTTTTAATAACTGTACTAACTAAAAAGGATCAAGTCAATGCACTGTCAAAAGAATAACAAGCTTCAAAGACGTTGCTATAAAACCAGTCAACAGTATTGTTTCAGCAATCCGTATTCTGCGAGCTTGTTCTTTAAAATATCTATGTTCATACTTATTAATTCCCTTATATGAATGCCAGCTGTACTTCCCACAGCCTGAAGTTCCTACACAACCAACAATCAGTTGTTAAGAAGCCATTAAAAAGATAAATGAGTGGAGAGGAGTAATTAGTAATAGTTAGCATTTATAAATATCTTCAGCTCCCTGATGTTCAGGTCAGTTTTAACTGAAAAATAATAATTTGTACCTTTCATAACTTGCTAATGATCTTATTTTGAAAACAAGGTTCCACTTCAAGCAATGTGCATATGCACAGCATAGAATTTGAAAAAAAAAAAAAATCAGGTGATGTAAAATATTTAGTTTTTCTGTGACTAAAGAAAGAATGATAAATCCACTTGTAACATAGTTTTTAAGATGCCTCAAATCATTTTTAGCGTTTACTCATATGGAAAAAATTATTAATCTTTCAGAATTATGAATATTTTAATTAGTTGCTTCTTGAAACCTTTGGAAATAAAAGGACATACTGCTTTTCAACTTACAGAAATCAAATTTAGTAATACAAAATGATATTAAATAAGTAACATGATTACAACATCGAATCTGACAAATATATAAATGAAAGCTTTGAGACTACAGCTTAAGTGGCAAACTACATATTAATTTTCACTCAAAAGTAAAGTAGTATTTATATTAAAACTTTACATAGTCTTCTGTCATACTGAAATCTACACTGTACAATTCACTGGAAAGAATTCAGCATTCTTGCATGTAAGATAAGCAATTCTTCTAGTTCATTCCATTGTTCTGCAACAGTTGGCTTCAGAAACTGAGACAGCTTCAATGTAAAGATAGAATTAACACTGCTTGGCAAGGAAAAGCTTAAAGAACAGACAGATTTCATTATTAATCTGAATGCTTGCAGTATCTCACCTTTCATTCTGGTTTGCTTGTCCTTCACCCTGTAGAAGGTTCAGTTCAGTTTTCTGATGTAGAACAGTATCAAACACTTTGTTCTGATTCCCACTTCAAATCTGTAATGTGCTCATCCAGTTTCTTTGCTGCGTCTCTTTTATTTTTTTTTTTCATGCATATGGGATCTGTTGCTTGTGTAGAAGTGCAACAATTTCTAGTGAGTTACTCAGCCTGATTTTTCCTTTGTCGTAACCATTCCCCCTCAAACCCCTTTCCTTCCATTTATGACTCTCAGAGACTTACTCTGCCTTTTAATCATTCAACAGGCCATGTAAAGAATGCCTGTCAGCTCTAACTGGACAGCTGTAACACACAAATAATGATCTGAGAGCCTTGCCTTTTTGATTTATTTAATCTGCCTCAAAAGCAAGGCAACAAGAATAAAGCTGCCTTTTTAAATCCATTACAGTTTCTGAATTGCGGTGGATTATTAGCTGTGCTGTGTCAAGTTTTGCAAGATCAGATGACTCTGAACATGGATTCTCATTATTATGGGCTGTGATTGGAGGCAGTGGAGTGTATAATATCACTAAAGAAAGGCCTGTGGCTTGATGACATGGTTTTGACTGTGCACTTGTTCGCTCTTCTAAGCTTATTTATCTGACATCCATTAGTTTTGCTGACAGTACTTTCTTGCATGGAAACACAGGGCTGGTGGCTTCTTCCATAAAAACGGCACGCATACGGGTATGGTCTCCAAGAATACTGAACAAATTAATTTATTTTCAAAAATATTGGAAAGAAATGGCAGATAACATTTAAATTGTACTTCACGAGTTCATCTGATGCCTTGACTTGTTTCTGTTATTTCTGCAGTATGACTCATTCATACTCTACCATCTGCTACAATAAAGAGATTAATGAATTATGACTATGAAGGAACTCTAAGGTATTTAAGTGAATAAGATGCCCAGTATATAATAGTCTTTCATTGTCATATGATTACTTCACCTTTTAGCTGTCCTATGGAGAGAGAAGTTGTGCAATCAAAAGCTTTCAGACCTATTTTTATGTGTAACATAGTTTTCTTCAGTGCAAATTCTGCTTTTGTGTTCCTTCAAAGAGATCACAGAAAGCTATGGACAAGGTTAGGAAAACTAAGGCCCACTTAGAATTAAACTTGGCTAAGGATGTTAAAGATAACAGGAAGGGATTCTATAAGTACGTAGCAAATAAAAGACAGACCAGGGACAAAGTAGGCCCCTTCTGGAAGCTATCAGGACAACTGGCTACCCTGGATTTCGAGAAGGCTGAGATTCTTAATGACTTCTTTGCTTTGGTCTTCACCAGCAAATGCTCTGACCACACCACCCAGGTCTTGGAACACAGGAATTGTGAGAATTAAGACCTTGGGCCCACTGTAGGAGAGGATATGATGTGAGACCATCTTAAGAACCTGAACGCACACAAGTCCATGGAGACCTGATGAAATCCATCCGTGGGTGCTGAAAGAGCTGGCTAATGGCGTTGCTAAGCCATTGTCCATCACATTTGAAAAATCATGGCAGTCAGGTGAAGTTCCCGACGACTGGAAAAAGGGTAATATAGGCCCCATTTTCAAGAAAGGGAAAATGGATGACCCGGGGAATTACAGACCAACACCTTTGTCAGTGACATGGACAGTGGGATTGAGTGTGCCCTCAGCAAAGTTGCCAATGACACCAAACTGGGTGGTTCCATTGATATGCTGGAGGGAAGGAATGCCATCCAGAGGGACCTTGACACGCTTGTGAGGTGGGCTGATGCCAATCTGATGAAGTTTGATCATGCCAAGTGCAAGGTCCTACACATGGGTCAGAGCAATCCCAGGCACAGCTCCAGGTTGGGCAGAGAAGAGATTCAGAGCA
>JAOEHY010021228.1:0-61927 GCA_025447955.1 Psilopsiagon aurifrons
AGTGGTTCCGCTTCTGACTCTGTGAGGCCATGTCTCCTGTCTCCTTCTGTCTCCTGAGGCCATGGTCTTGATTTACTGAGGATTCTCATTTGGTTTCGTTTACCCAGGCACCTGTCAGCTCTGGTTGGTGTGTAGCAGGGCTGTTGGTCCAAACACAGAGGTCTAAAGAGCCCTGAATGCTGTTGGGTGTTGTCCTCTTTCAATGTAAGGCCTTCCACATTGCACCTAATTGGAGGATGAATAACACAAAGAGCTGCTTTACACGTTTTTATTTTATATGCATGACTCATTCTTCTGGAAGATTTTGTCATGTAAAGGGCTCTACTGATTTCAGTTGCTTAATTTGCAAGTATTTTCAGTTCAGGCTGAAAATGTATTTTGGTTTCATTAGACAGCAAAGCACCTTTTTTTCTTTTCTTTTTTTTTTTTTTTCCCCTTTCTTGTTAGCCTGTCAGCATTATCCAGTACTTCAGGTTAGTGTAGGACTCCCTGAAATGAGCTAAAAGCTGCTGCAGCAGCAGTAATGTGTAATTATTTAGAATTGGGCCTAAAGCTCATTAACCCTGGTATTTTACAATTGCGTGAATAATAGGGGACTACTTTTCAACAAACCACGGTGGTTTTCCATGCACTTCTGTGAGCTGAGTCGTCTATAATCAGTGCTGCCCTGCTGTCTACTGTGGGGAGCAGTTGTGTTCCAGTCCTTTAGGTGGGTGGGCCGCTCTTTGGTTTGCTTTTTATTCCCAGTGGCAGGAGAGTGTTGTATTTCATGGCTTCTGGGACACTTTCTGTAGGTGAGCATCATCTGGACTGTGTTGTGTATGTGTGTAGTTCTGCTGCCTCCTGGAAGCCTCTGCGTCTCTACTGGATTCCAGGTGTTTAAGCTTTCTGCCCTGCAGTTTTTCCCCAGCAGGGCCTGATGAAGATCTGAGAAAGTGGGCAGACAAGTGTGCTGCTGACTCCATACAAATCATTCAGCCTGTTCCTTATAGACCTCTTTCCCATATGTTCCTCAGATGTGGACAGTGACAGGGCTGTGGGGTAAATGCATTGTTCTGGCAGTGGGAAGCAGCCATCTTTCCTGGAAGCTCTTCAGCCCTTTTCCCAGCGTGCATTTAAATATGGGCTCATTATATGGTGGGGGAGAGGCTACAAGCCTCCTAGATAAAATGGTTGTGGGGAGCAGGCTGCCTGCTCCAGAGCAGTCATCTGGTGTGCAGCTGAGCCTCTTTAGGAGAGGAGGCCAAAGGGAACAAGCTAGATGAATTGTCCTGCCATGCTACATACGGCCTGTGGGCTATAGGTTGTTCATCCTAGATGTTTGCTTACAATCGTGAAGAACATTAGGATTTTGCAGTAAAACTTTAGAAAAATACTTAACAGCATGAGAAAAATCTACTTAAGCCACAATGAGCTCTCTAATTCTTTTTGCCAGTCTTCCACAAAGAGGGAGCATCTGGTGGACAGGATAGATCAGAGTCCCGAGTGCATATGCTAGTGGTTTCATTGTCATCAACAGACATTACATTTTTGTTGATTTATTTTGTGCAACAAATAAAACTTCATTTCCTGCTCTGTTAAGGATGTTCTACTTTGCTTGACATGTACAAAAATGAGCTATGGTTGTATCCATATAAAAGCTGAAAGCAATTGGGTGGCATAGAGTGAACAGTGGACATATTTTTTTTCTCTACCTATATGCACACAACATTTTTTTCATCTAAAAATCCTCTAGTTATCGGTGATGCTAGATCTTATGCAGTTAACTTTCTCTCCTCAGGGCTGTTATCTAAAGGTCAGGATACTCTCATCTTTTCTCAATTTATTTCATATCTAAGAGTATTCCACTCATAAATGTGACTTATAAAACTGTAGTTTATTGCTATATACTAATTGTTTAAGCACTTCTGTTCTCAGTTAAGTAAAACCAAGTGAACTGTGCCTATAGTTGTTAGAAAAGCTGAGATTATCAGTGTGTGTATAACCCAAGTTAACTTGAAGAGCATGCTGTAATTGCTCAGTCATTTAACTTTTGACGTTTTTGATGAAAACATATTTCTGCAAAATTGTGTTTTCTTTCTAATGGTATTACAGTATTGTTTTAGCTTTTCTTTCTCTTTTGTCTTGGGGGGGAATGGGGAAGAAAAAAGATACTGTGTTTGGAAGAACACAGAGCAATATTTTTGTGCTTGTCAAAGCAGGGCCCTCACATTTTTGGGACTATTTGGTATTGAGTTGCATGTAATTAAGCTGCTACTCTTTTGTGTGTGACTTGTAGCTTGAATGTCTGTTTCTCCATTCTGAACTGTGTTTCTGGCTGTGTTTCCTCCAAAACATTACTGGTGGCTTTTTCACTGAAGTGCCTAATAAAGGATGTAAATCCTGTGTTTGTACAGGGTGCCATCAGGGAGATTTTCTTTGGAGGAGAGCTGGACACACTCAGAGCTAGTGTGTCTCAAGGCCACCTTTTACTTCCTGGTGTTTTCACACACACAGATATTTTGGTCAGACAAAATAAAGATGTGTCAATTTCAGGAATATTGGAAACATTTATTTGAAACCAGTACCTGGTACTTTGGTATTGTCCCCTGTCCCAGTTTTATCTGTATTAAAGGACATTAGTGCTAAAAGCAAGTTATCAAGGTAGTGAGACCACATGAGTCTGACTGCAGTGAGTTGGCCAGTGTTTTAGCAGTCAGTGAGGAATGGACTTGTTTCAGAATTGCCAGCTGATGAGCACTGATCTTCCCTCCAGCCATGCTGGACTTGGCTAGAAGTTGATTATTCTGGCCCACAGATTCTTAGTTTGGGATGCAATTATATGATTCTGACTGTTCGAGGGTAACCTGCAGCTAGTTTGAGACTGATGCTTCTTGTCTTTATCCATTATTAAGCCAGTCTTCTGATTATACTAATACCAAGATCCTACCCATTCCTTGGCACAAGTGGGGTTGGTACAAGTGCTCTATGTGTTGCTTGCTCATAGAAGATGGATCACAGCTCTTGAAGTAATTGTTTATGATCTGCTGACACTGGTCTTTTGTGATTCTGAGTTGCAGAACAAATGATGGGTAGTGCCACAAGAAGAAAAGGCTGTGGGAATTGCTGCTAGCTGTTCTGAAGGGATCCCCTGCTAGTGACATTCTGCTGTAATAAAAACATCCAGGAAGTGTGGTCTGGTGGGTTGATCTCTTAAGAGTGGTGGTGCCCTTCCACTTCAAACTTTGTCCTGTCCTGCTCTGCTTGAAGGCTGTCAGAGAGCAGCACCGTGCACATACATGTTCCTTCCTTTCCCCCTGAGTACTTTATGCCTCATCTCAAAATTATCCTATATTTTTATACTTTTCCTCCCTCCCCCCAGTTTGTTCTAAAGTTAACATTTGCTCATTTTTTTGATGACTGACCTGTGAGTTTTGCCCATCTAAAATGTCTAGTGTATGACATTTTAAATTTTATGAATATGTAATATTTGGTGTCTTCACCCAAATAAAAATCCTTATAGTGATGATACTTGAGTCCTTAACGTGTAGCATGTATGTATTTTATGCTGTTATTTTTTCATTTGAAGAAACACGTTTCTTGGATCTGTGCAAAAGGCTCATGTATAATAATCCTGTAAAGGAAGAAAGCAAGAACATATTTAAATGTTGTATTCTACTATTTTCAGTGTTTACCCCTGCCCTAGGGAGACATGTAGCACTTTTTAAAGCGATTTCTAAAAGTAGCCTTATGAATACCTGTCAAGGTCGGACTGGATAAAACCCAGTGTTGGACATACTTTGCTTGGGATTCTCAGAGTGAAATTAAGATACAAATGAGGTCAAGTACCACAGTAGGTCTCATTATTTATTATAAAAATTATAATTATTATAAAAAAAGATAATAATAGCACAGGTCAGGAAAAAAAGGATAGAAATTAAGCAGGCATTCAGGGTGCAGAGTTAGTCAACACCATGGATCCAGTGGTGTCCCAAGGGTCCATAGTCCTCTTTGGTAGTTTGTGGCCCCACTGCGATTACCTTTTTCCCCTTTTGTAATGCATTAGGGGGGAGTACCTCTGTTCTTAATGTCACATACTGCACAGTCCTGGTGGGTCATGGGCATCCAGTTTTGCTGGTCTTGCAGCCAGCTCTTCCACTGCACATACCTGGCAGGAATGCTTGCAATAATGGACAGCAATTCCTCACATCAGTCCTTGAGATAATGGACCTTGCAGTCTTATCTCGACTCCTCCCACCTATCTCTCAGGTAATGGATGGTGAAGTACCATTTCAGCTCCTCAAAACCATCTCTCAGACAATGGACAGAGAAGTCCCATTTCAGCTGCTCACAACTGTCTCTCAGACTGTGGATGGTGGATGGAGTCTTAGGTCATCCCAACCTATCTCTCAGAGAATGGACAGTGGAGTCCCATCTCAGCTCCTTACACCCATCTCTCAGACAATGGATGGTGAATGGAGTCTTATCAGTTCCTCCCACCCATCTTTCAGATAGTGGATGGTGGATGGAGTCTCATCTCGGGTCACAACCATCTTTCAAATAACGGACAGTGGAGTCCTATCTCTCAGACAATGGATGGTGGATGGAGTCTTATCCCAGTTCCTCCCACCCATCTTTGAGACAATGGATGGTGGATGGAGTCTTATCTCTGGTCATCACACCCAGCTTTGGGATAGTGGACTTCAGCTTCTCACACCAATCTTTGAGACAATGGATGGTGGAGTCTCATTTCAGTTCAGTGTCTCACACCACCTTCAGGTCATAGAAAATAGCTTCCTCTGTATAGAATGATTTTCTTTCATAGTTGAACACTCTTGTGATGAATTTAAATGTCTTACTGTCATCTTTGCTGGCTAATACAGCTTTTTGCACAAATCAAAATATTTCTGATATTTATTCTTGAGTATAAATTCTCATTCTCTGTCACGTTTACTCTTATTATTGAAGAAGAAATAGCTTTGATCATGCAAGGTTATCCTATTTTTTCTGCAATATAAGAAACAAGAGTATATTCCTTAAATGCACATTCTTCCTTTGCTCTGGTTTTGGTTGTCTGTAGTGTGTATTCTATTCAGGAAGGATCAGTGGCTTCATCTTGTTCAGCTTCTGAAAGACACCAAATAGTATATTCCCATGTGTTGGGGTTACAGTGCCTGCTCAGTAAATCGGTTCTTTTGTGCCTGTGTAACAGCAGCTGTGACAAACTTCTAGCAATGTGTAGGTCTTTGGAAAAAGTCTATAAGAAAACTCGTAGGTTTATCAAACTTTAGAACTAGTTTCTAGTACATAAACATATTCAGAGATAGTCCGCACTTAGTCTCTGTTATATTGAAACTGCTCACCTCTTGGTGTTCACTGTGTAAATTCTTTTTTGTTTGGGCCAAGCACTGGCTCTGTAGGTTGTGCAAAAGGCTTCTTGTTGCTATGGGGTGTAGTGTTTAAGGTGCTACAGGAGATCAGGTTGGGAATGGCAGTGTTGCTGCTTCACTGCCCTTGTATGTGAGAAGTCTGCAAAGCCCCTGTCTCCAAAGGTTGACTGTCTTATCCATTGCTATCCACAGCCCGCCCTTCACTGTGTGTGTGGCCCAGCAGGTTCCCCAGTTGTCAAAACTCACATGTAGTTAGTTCAGTAGTTTTACCCACCATGTTTCCTATATTGCTCTTGATTAATGCAGTTCTGAAACCAGTAGTTCTGTTGCCCAAAGATTAATTCAAACATATTTAGCCATTTTAATTTCCTGTGTATGAGTGGCATCTGCACAAAATACCATGTGAGTAGCAGGTAGTTTCATGATTCTCTGGAGGGCATAGTTTGCTACAGCTGGTTTTGCTGTATTCTTATTCAATAAAGTGTTTTACTGAATAGCTCATAACAAGGTGCTGTTACACAGTCATGGTGGTATTTTGCAATAGAGCTACAATAATCCGCCTGCATAGACTTCAGCAAAAAGCGTAATGAATTGAGTCTTCCCCTGTTGCTGGCTGCCTCCTGCCTCCTGCCTCCCCGCTCTGAGTTGGAGGATGTCCCAAACTCTACCTGAAGTGTAATACTGGGGCAGAGTAACTTTGAAACTCGGGCTCCTTCCATCTGAGAAACATAGCTCCTTCCTTCAGAAGGTGGTGGGGAAAGAAAAAATAAAACCTTGCTAGGTATGGAGAGTTAACAAACATGCCTTTCATTGCTTATTGGAAATGCTTGAACTCAGCATCTCCATTCTTAAGTAGATTGTCTTACATGGTCTGGTTTTATATCAGGAAAAAAAGGATATATCTGAGGTGCATCCTGGCACCCAGTTTCTGGACACTATGCTGTGGGATATTAAGATGGTTTGAAAGGTACTCATATAAACAACTGAACATTAGTATGATGAAAAACCTGTTTCCAATAACTTTTATAGATCTTGCAGTATTTAATATACATCTAGTAATAGCTGTGTATGTAATTGTCTCTGTATGATCAAAATAAATTATTGGACATACTTTTACGTTCAGATGCCAAATTAAAATTTACTGTCAAATGTGAGTGAGGTTTCTTTTTCCATTTAATAATGCTGGAACTAAGATTTACCGCTCTGTGTGTAGTTCAGCTTAGTATGTTGAAGTATTGCTATGAGATGCTTACGGGAATTTTCTCAGGCTAGTTGGTTTGGCTGTTGTTCAGAAACTCATTCTCGTAACTTCTTCCAAACTATTTTGGTAAACTTACAGACCTTACATATAAGCCATTTAGAAAATTTTAGTCCTTTTAAAATCGCGTAGAGAGATGATTGTGGAATAGAGGTTTACACAGCAAAAGAGATACCAGTGAAAGAGTAAGAGCAGTGCCTACTAGTTGTGTCTCCTCCTCCCCCTTGGATTAAGTGAGGTGCCTGGCCATGCTGTGACTCACACTTTTTGGTGAAGATCGTATTTCTTCTGTGTTAAAGATACTGTTTTAAAGGAGTACTCTGCTTTCTTCCTTCCCTCATCTCTTTTCATCTTTGTTGGACTGTTGCACCTCCATTTCTGATAATCTACTAGTCATCCTTTTTGGCGTTATTCAGTAGTTAATATTGGTGTAAGTGGTCATTGAAGAAACGTCTTACCATCCTGGATGAATAGGCTTTTAAGACCAACAGGAGCCTTTTGATCATCTAATCTGATTTTCTTATTGGAAGCTGTCTATAAATTGAACAAATTTCCCCTGATCTTTAGGGCTACCATAAATCAAGTTTCTTCCTTGAGCTAGCATATGGCACCCAACAAATTAGATTGTTGCCTGAAAGTTTTTCTTGGGTATGAAGGATTGTTTTTCAAACATGATCAGGATGTTTGCAGGGATAGCAGCAGCAGGAAATTGAGTATCCCTGGCCTTGTTACTGCACACTTGGAAGTACAAGAGGAAACTTCAGTTTGATTTAATGATTCTCTCTGATGCACGTACTGCTGCAGCATTGATACTCTCCCAGATGCATGTTCTGCCCTCTTGGCAAGGTTAGAAGGGGAATAACATGAGACTCTAGGGTGGAAGGCAGAAATAAAGAGCATTTTCTCATTTTTCCTTCGTGACATTAGGAAGAATTTGTTACAGAGGTTGGGATACTGTAATTTGGTCATTTTAACAGTAGAAAGGTGGGTAAGGACTAGTGATCTGTGGCTCGCATATACTTTCTTCATGAGATAGTTGGCAAAATGAGCTATGTCATCTTTTGGTTGCATGAATGCAAGTGGATGGACGTAAGCATAATGGAGTGTATTAAGCCAAGTGTAGCATTTGTATAGGAGCAATGATGGAGAAATTAAAGGGGGTGGGACCAGTAAAGAAGTACTGAGTATGTTGGTGCTTCTTGAGTCCTCTGGGATGTGATGTGCGCCATGTATTTCTGTGTTTGTTTTCTCAGCACTGTGTGGAATATGCACAGTTTTCAGACTGGAAGAGCACTCTGTTTTTATTTGTTTGATTCAACTGAAATGCCTTGCTACGTTTTAGTGCTTGCTTTGCCATTCCTGCATTTTTCTATCCTTTATGCCACTGATGCAGCAATCAGCAAAAATTCCTTCTGGAGCCTTCAGTTTCTGGTGCTTTTGAAGAGTTCTAAAGTTGAAGTTGGAATTGTTTTAAAATATTTTTTTTTGTCTGGGGATTTAATCTTGTTCATGAAAATTAAACCATGCAGGGTGTTCTGCATTAGGGAAATGTTTCTGTTGTGTTTGGTCATTTGTCCTTTGTGATAGAACACAAAGCTACTGTGAGGAGTTAACTCTATTGCTTTCTGCAGCTGTAAATCAGAATTGTTTAGGAAAGAGTATGAAAGCGCAGTACCCTGAAACTTGGTCACTTCAAGTCTTTTTTGTGTGTGATTCCTCAGCAGCCTTGAAGTGCTTTCCTGCTTTTGGGAATTGTAAATAATCAAAGCTGTCACCATCTATAAATACAGCCCCTTGAAAATCAGTGCTGTGCACCTTAATCATCCCAATGAGAAGCAACAAATATGGTTTTATCAGAAATTTACATTAATCAAAGCTCTCTGAAAATGAAAAGCTAGTGTCTTAGTATATTGACTCATCTTTAGCGCTTAATTAGAGCACAAAGCTTTCACTCTAGAGCAAATCTTAGTCGGCCCCATCATGTAGAAACAAGAGAAATGTGTTTGGTCTTCTGCTATCTCACATCATGCCTGTTAGGCTTTGAGACATTTAGTTTTTGTTATGTTTGGAGCATAATAATTTTTCCATCTGATACCAGAAAAATGTAATATTCCAAATCTTGTTATGATTGACCTAAATGGTGTAGTGGTGAGAGTGGCTTGCCTTTTACAAGAAAAATCTAAGCCTATGCTTGGTTTAAACCAGGCATATTCTTATGCAACCAATATGGCTTTCATTATATATTTTTAGCACTGTTATTTTATAGTCTTAAAAAGTCTAAAATCTCTATACATTTAAAAAACCTGATCAGACAAGGAAATGTTTCACATTGAAATGTAAACTTGAGTGGGGGGAAAGGGGAAAAAACAAACCAGGCCAAGGTCTTTAATTTACAAGAGTAGTTACGAAAAGTTATGGATATTTGTTACAAAAGTAATAGACAAAAAAACTTTCCCTGGCCTACAACACATACCACATGCAAAGTTTTTTATTAAATGCAAGGATATTTTTCTAGTAAAATATCACATTGTGAATACTGCAGAGGAATATCACGTGATACTTGTCACAGGAAACATTTTCACACAGTTTTGCTAAGCTGAGCACAGGAACGCAGATTAATTGTGGAAAATGTTGTGCTGTATTTGGGCCATCTGTGTTTTTTGTCTAAAATTTATTTTGCAGACTAAATTTATGGGAAGAATTGCATAGTACGAGTTTTGTCCATGCAGATGTGTATGGGACCCTTTTGTTTAAGGAAGTAGTTGTAAAAATAATGTCTGAATAGATAATGGTATTAGAAATCTGACACTTTTGTTTAAAGTTTATAAATATGTAGTATGGATGTAGATACACAGGCTACATGTAAATGCCGGTCTGTTTAGCTATAAGTATACCCACATATACTGTGTGTATATTAATCTGGTTTTATATACTACGCAATACCTTCATGAAGTAATCTTTCTTGAAAAGAAGTTAAAAGACTGTAATATAATCCATCTGCACATAGGAGCAGGGGATATGTGACAAGCAAGAGGGCAACAAATGTGATTATACTTCAGGCACAAAAGAGCAAAGGTAGAAGTTTCCTTCGTTTTTGTGATCTTATATGTGACAGGTTAATTTTTTTAGTTGGAAGTGATGTTTTAGAAAGCTGCATCTGTATGTTTAGAAGTATTAACAGTATAAGTTTGGGGATAAGTTTATCGTTGATAATTGTGATGTAAAAATTTATAAGGACTGGAAGATGGTAGCACTGTGACTAGTACTATTTTTGTTATCTACAGTTTGTATGAAAATCATAAAAGTATATATACAATCGATAACATTTCCATATTCTGTGTTGTGATTTGCCGTGAAGTTTTGGCTTCACGTAGTACAGGTGTTCTTTGTATTTACTCCATATTGTTACTGTTTTATTTTTTCAAGGGCTCCTAAGACCCACAGGTAATCTATTTCCAATATTGCATCTCTTGTTTTTTTTTAACCATTGCATTGAAACAGTAACTTTTAAATTATATTTTAAATTATTTCTTATATTGTTTTTTCTATTTAAACTCTATTTGTTCATCCTGATGCTTGTGGAGTACAGGATAGGTTATAAAAAGACTGATGGAAAAAGGCTATTCGCTTACTTTCATGTAAGTGCACCTCTGCTTCCACAAAGGCAGCAGCATTAAGATGAATTTATGACTGCCATATCATATTTATAAAAGCTGAAAGTCATGATGTAGGAAACCCTGGTCTATTTTAAAAGATGACTATTTAGTTATAGTTTGACTATATTGAGACTCATATCATTATGATGCTCTAATTTAATCATGTCCTGTGGTATCTTTTATAATATGTAGCATATTGTCTACTTGAAGCTTGTACATTACACCATAGAAACTGATTTTGAGGCTCACATAGGCATAAAAAGTCTGTTGCAGCAGTCTTTGCTTCAATGTTTGTTCAGTATGAAGTGGGGGTTTGCGGTTCTTTGCACCCCAGCTTTTCAACCAGGAAATTTGGAAATAATAATCTGCCAGCCTGTTAGCTCTATGAAAGCTAGATGTGTTTTTTCTTATCAAGTATAAACCAAATACTTAACCTTTGTGTGATGAATTACAAACTTGTGTTCTTCCCCACCAGTAAATCTTGAGAAAGAGCAGCTCTTGGACCAGTTGACAATGCCTATTCAGGATTTCAGAAAAATACGTTGCTCAAACGGGCGTGTTTTAGAGTTTTGTATTTCCAGAACACTTCAACAATATGTGGCAATACTATATGCTGAAAAAACACAGTTTTAAAAATGTTACTCATTCATTTTAATGGTGTGTGGGACTCATTCAGAAGTGATAGTTGCAGTGTCCAACTTTGTAGGCTCATGTGCGATATAGCTTAAACTACACTGTGAAATGTGGGCTGAATATTTGGTCCACAGGCTGTTTGAGCAGAAAGGAGAGGAAAGACAGTAGTGAGACCAGCCTGGAGAGAATAAGTGGAGGGTTGTCCTTCTGTGTATGGTGGTTTCAGGAGTGGATGGGCTATGGTCTGTGTCATGGAAGGTTGCTAAACCCTGATCCTTGGGATGTTGCCATGAGTGGATAATGCAGGATTGTCTTACATAATACCAAATCCTAGCCCTGAAGGTATTGGTATTACGTAGAATTCCCATCAAGACTTTTTTTATGAAGTGCCTTCTAAGTAATTGAATTATCTGCTGCAACTGCTCTTCAGGACTGCAGATAAAAAGCGTAAGTCAAGGTAAGCCCTCTTCATTTTGTGTGAATGTGGATGCATTTAAATGACTTTATAGTATTATGGGTAGCATGCTTTAAGTTAGTTTTTGAAGAAGCTAAAACTGTCCACTATCCCAACAAATCTCTACTGTGTAAAAAGATAAACATTAGAGAAACCTGAATGAGTTCATGACTTAATGGTGTGTTATCTGTGATTACTCCTGTCAAACTTAAATTTATAAAACAGATTTCTTAATGTAAATTAATAGCTAAAAACCTGATAAAGTATACATGTAAGAGAATATTTTTGTGAGTTTAGCTTTAAATGTATTCCTTAGGCTGTGTTATTCAGTAGTTTTGTTGCAGATGATGTTCCATGTTTTGATTTGAAACAGGATACATGATTTTCTTCTTCCACACTAAATTCTTGCTGAGCGTTTCTGCTTGGCAGTGCCTGAGATTAGAGGATGTTTCCAGGCTTTTAACTTCCCACATACGTATTTTTTCCCCGAAGTTCTTTTGAATCTTATATCTCCACCCTGTTGTCCCATTTTTAATCTCTTACTTCTGCATGTGGCTGAAGTGCACAGCTGAGCACACAGTGTTGTCTCCCCATCTCTGTATGTTTTGTTCCCTTGGGCACTCAGCTTCATTTCTTGCTGACACTTTCCTCCCTTATTTTAATCCTGTACTCGTTCTTTAATTGCAAATTAGACCACGGGTGAGAAAAAAATAGTATTTTCCATTCAAAGTGATTGACACATATTTGGAAGAAGGTGATTTGCTCTGAATTTTATGTAAAGCTAAAAAAGGAAAGAAAAAAAGATTCCTTCTGATGAGCTTGTACCAAGGAGGGTACATTTGTTTGAGGAATTTTGTATGTCAAAATCTTTGTAAGACAGGAAGTGGCATGCACATGGTGATCACTAGAAAGAATAATTACTGTTGGATGCTGATAAAAAGTCTCTGCTGCCTGCGAGGAGACACACTGTATTTTAAACTAACTGGCGTGACTAAAAAAATTATGTCACATTATAATTTCAGAGGTATTTAGTAAAACTTTGCAACAGTTGTAATGTGGTGTTGACAGCTACACTTCTCTTAATGTATAGCATTCTGGTAGTTGTGTGTGATAGATTGGTATTTTAGAAGATAAATTACTGCTTGTTTAGGTTTAAGGTAATGTTTCAAAAGCTTCCTTATTTGAAAGTAGTACATTATAAATAGCAATAAATTCCTGGAAATGGTGTACACATCACAGACTGACAGTTGCAAAAGAAATGACTGATTATAAGTAAAAACTCCTTAATATATGTGTTTTGAATAGGTTGTACCTGTGTGTACTTTTTTTACATTGATTAACCAAGAAGTTTTTGCAGCCACTTGTCCAGCTTTGTAGTTTAGTCCATTTTTAACATTGTTTAGATAAGATGTAATTGATAAATTACATTTAGTGAAAATGTATTCTTCCCCATATTGGTGTTGGAAGTTAACTTAAAATTTAGTATTTTATTTTTATTCTGAGTTGTAACAATTCAAGCAGGGCTATTAATGTGTAACTGGAAGCTTAAAGACGTGTTTTGATGAAGTCATGTTCTTGCTTTTATGGAAGTTTTGCTTGAGACAACTAAATAGTGGAATCCTTCACTAACTTGGATTCTGTGTTTAGAATTTAAAAAGTTAGAAATCTAAATTAGGACAAATGATATTCAGCCAGGTGTATGGAAGTCTCTAAAATTTGTTTTTATACTCCCTGAATAGATTTTGTTAAAGCTACTTGAATATTATTCATATATTTGTATAGTATTACGTGTAAGTGTATATAATGCCCCAAAAATATACTGCATGAGAATAACTATTGGAAATAAGTTAG
Organism: Psilopsiagon aurifrons; assembly: GCA_025447955.1. NCBI lineage: Eukaryota > Metazoa > Chordata > Aves > Psittaciformes > Psittacidae > Psilopsiagon > Psilopsiagon aurifrons. Next base: position 13,222 of record JAOEHY010021228.1, read on the forward strand.
GAAATGAAATTTTGTCCTAACATGGCACTAAAAAGCCATTATAAGTATTCTTTTTGTGAAGATTGTGTGTAGTGCTTAGAAAGAGGAAATATATTTTTACTAGTGTCATGTCCATGTTCCAGTCTCCTACTGTAGATTTTACTGTTTGCTGAGATCTTACTTTTTCTTTAATGAAATTCCCAGTGCTTTTGAATTTGTAGAATGCATGAAAACTGTAGAGAGTTTGAGTATTGCTATTGAGAAATCTCTTCTTGCTTGAACCTCCCTGTACTGGAAAAAAAAAGATCTTGAAAAACCACCATTCCCAACTTGGGAAGAATTCACTGATTGTTACGAGGAAAATGGGCATAAGCTCGAATTTGGCTTGGACCCATCTCAAACAGTAACTGAGGAAGAAAGGACTGATAGGCTAAAATCTGACCCCAATACTTTTCAGTTGCACTGGGTTTTAAGTTTGGTATCTTAAGGAAAACAGAATAATTTTTTGTTTTGTCTGTCATTCAGTCTTGTTTTTCTCTTCTTTTGCCCTGCTCCAGTGACTTTTGAACCTGTTGACTAGTTTAAAACATTTTTGATGGAGAACTATTTGCTTTAAGGATAATAACCTGTATATTTGTGAAAATCAGTGGCAGCTGAGAAGACCCTAGAGGGTATACTAATCCTTCCAACATCAGCATGTATAATCAATTGCCAGTTCATTGCTTCCTTTCCTCTCTTTCAACTCTCAGTAGCTGCTGAAGCCACATGCTGCCAGAATGGTGCCCAGCAATGAAAAGATCTCTCATGGATAATAAGTTCTCCTGAGGCAAAAAGTTTTGCCTGGTCTTTCCCTGTAGTATGTCAGAGTTTGTTGTGATGTTAGAAGTTGGAGAGCTGGGGATTACTCAGTTTGCTGGGTCCTGCTGTAGGTATGCTGCTCAACAGTGTTTGGGATTAGGGGAAATCTTGGTCTGGACAGTATTCTACCTTCTTCTGAAGGAAGTGGGTGGCAGTGTTATGTTGTAATAAAAACTATTACTACATCTTTGGCAGATGCTTGGTGGAGGGAATTCTGGCATGTGGAATCTGGCTTTCTAATAAATTGCAGTAAGAAATGTGTTGGGGTAAAGTACCCCCTGAAGAAAGTGTGAAATGGAGCTTCAACTACAACCCACTAGGACAGTGGAGGGAAACAAGTACTCTTAGTAACCTGCCACCAGAAAGTAAGGTGACGGTGAATTGTCTGGTGCCAGATGAAGTAGGACTGGGAACTAGTGTTAGGCCTCTAGCAGGTGGAACAGATTGCAAGAAGAGTGACCTGGATATGCCAAGTTTTTGCTAATGGTTCCCAGGTGTTGTTTAATGAATTGATGAGGTGATAGAGCCATGCTCACCATGGTTGTTTCGATCTTCCTGCAGTGCACAGGGCAACATACTTGATAAATGCTAGAGAAATGGTGCTCAGCTATTTAATATTTCAAGGGACCTGTAACAAGCGGGAGAGTATGTCCAGTTTTCAGTACAGGGTCTCCCAAGATAGCACACAGAAAAGGTAAACTGTCATAAATACCATTACTGTAAACAGAGAAAATGCAGTGGTGTAAGAAAAAAGTGTTTGTGCTGGGGCTGACCAGTTCAATGTCTTCATTTGTCTGTGGGTGTCATGGTCCTGTAACAGTCCCTGCTTTGTGTGTTAGGCTGGATGACAGCAGAACAGTCAAAACTGTTCTGGAGTTTTTATGTATGGCAGTAAATTGTTTCAACTTGAATTATATATTCCATTTTGTTAGATTAATTTTCAAGATTTATTTTCATAAATAACAGTTCTTTTAATGCTCTTAATTTTATTAGATTTGGTGGTTAATGAGCGCAAGTTGGAAAAGAGAATAAAAATATTGTAGGTCACTACTTTTGCAGTATTTTCCTGAGAGGGACCATTTTTAGCCCACGTCATCCTGTGTGAAGGATGTCCCACATCAGCAGCTTTGCTGACTGAGCTCTCCTGGCATTAGTCTTTTTGCTAGGTCTCTCTTCCTGTCCTTTTTCCTTTCAGGCCACCCTGGTGTGAAAATTATTGAGTGACAGAGTTCTGTACACAGGGAGTTTTGTGGAACAAACATTTAGGAACTGCTTTTTCTATTTTCATCCCTTCCACCCTTCCTTCTGTAGTAATGCCAAATCTATTATAGCTGCCAGTTGCTACTGAAATATTTCTTACTCTGTTGTTTTCTTCTTTGTAGCTTTGAGAGCTCTAGTCAAGGATCAGGACTCTCCTGTGCTATGTATTAAACAAGCACAGAATAATGTTACAGAAGTAAGATATCCCTACCGTATTAGCCCAAACCAAAGCTCTGGGCAGTTTTCCTGTAACATGAGGAAGAGTGAAATCTTTAAAAATCTTGTCATAGGAGAAACTGCAAAAAAGCCATTTTGAGATGTTTGTTTCTATTAAAAAGCATTTGGGTCATGGTAGGTGGTCTCACAATTAAAAAAAAAAAACCCACAACACAATAAATGTATTAAACTTTACTAAATGATCAGTTAACAGTTCATAATGTAACTTTCCAAAATAGAAGATACTGGTACAACTCACTTCCCTCAAAAAGACTTGCAAAGTCTTTATTTGTTTCTCTGTTTTTGGTGTTGAGTAATTGGAGTGTATTTCTGAGGAACACTTAATGATAATAGCCTGTTTTATTTATGTTTGGCTCTATAGCCTTATCACCATAGGCTTTCAGACACTGACAGCTCCCTTCCTTGTCAAAAAAGGAACATTCCTCTCAAACATCTCGGATAATCAGCTAATGAAAACAGTAGCAACATCTCAGGGAGATGCTATTACCCAGAAATCAGTAGGCAGACAGCAGACATTCTGCAGGATCACTGCAACAAACTTATTATATGCTTCTTGGATTTCATCTGGGTGCTGTGGCAGTATTTCAGCCTGTCCGCAGCTTTCACATGGATTTTTAACTCATACTTCTATTTCAGAGCACTTTGTGCTGAGCTACCATAGAATTAACAAGATATGGCTTATGATAAGAGGCCAAGAGGTAGATCTAGTGTAGGTCTCTTAGTGTGCCTTGCTGGTCACTGCTAATACTCTTTTCTCTGAATCTAACATCAGCTAAGATCAGGTGCAACAAGATGCAAGTGCAGGCAAAGACCTTGTTAAATTATTTCTTGATTGCTTCAGTTTGTCCATTATTCTTAACCAGGTTACCCTTGTTGGTTCCCCCCACTCGTCAAGGTGCGTTACCACTGCATCTCTTTCCCAAATTCCTTCCTATTTCTCTTTCATAGTGGGGTACATAATTTTAAGAGTTGATTTTTGACATGTTCCTATGTGAAATTGTACTGGAAAAAAAAGAATCCAGTAGGAAAATCAAGATCTTTCATCATGTTCTCGTCTGCCTGAGAGAAGGAGAGAGCTTAATCTCTGCATACTCATTCTGTGTGGTTTGCCAGTTCACAAAGATTCAAAATTGGGTTTTGTGACATAGAAAGAAAGAAAATGGCCTGTCTTGAATAGATATTCAAAGGTATAATTTCCATATATGATACAGAATGCCTTAATAATTCTACAAATAGTAACACAGTCTGATTTGGCTAAATCTTCTGTATTTTATACTGTCATTTTTAAGTATACATGGAGGAATATAATTTTAAAGTTAATGTGCATTGGACTATTAACACTTTAATACTTACAGATGTCATGTTCAGGTCACTGGTTTTTCTCTGTTTCAGTGTTGTTATGCTTCTAGTTTGCTGTTTGTTAGAAAAATAATATTAATTTTCTGTCTCCAAATTTCAGTTTGTTGTTAATTCTTAGTAAAGTTTTCCTTGCAGGATAACTTCAGTGAATTACTGAGGCTGCAGTAAAGTTGATGACTTGTTTGCAAGTAATGCTTGACGTATGCTAGCCAGCAGAAATGTTGTTGCAAAGTTAGTGTAATATGATTTTTCTTTTTTCTCTCCAAAACCTTGTTTTCTTTAACTCGATTTGATAAAAGCAGGGCAATATTTGCATAAATAGCTAAATAGTCCTCAAGAGAAAACAGTATTTTCCCATAAAGCATGCATAAGATGTGCTTTGGAGGCCTTGCACATTTATGTATTTTAAAATGCGAGTCTTTTTAAAGAGAAAAAATAGTATGTATTTTAAATAAGGAAAACAGAAAATAAACAAAGATAATAAGATCCACCTGTTAGGAAAGATGATAATAACCCTCATCTATTATATGTTCAGGTGTTGTCAGCTGTAATTTGCTTTAGACCTGGCAGTAACTGTTTTATATTGCAGTTAGAAGATTGTTTGAGGAACTTGCATGTGAATTTACTAGCCTAGGTGTCTTTAGCATGTTACTCATGAATTGGATAGTTTTAGAAGTAACCATAGTGCTCCATAAAAACATTTCATCTGAGTACCTGGTCTGGTGCGTTTGCCAAAAGGGAAAAAGGGCTGTGCAAACTTCTATTTGTCCTAATCCAAGGTATATTTGTATAACATAGGCAGGACCTCAGGTTAAATTTTTTTAAAGTTTTCTGGGCTTTACTTACCTTTTCCCACTAGCTTGTATCATATTTTTGTAAATGACTGACATTTTCTTTAAAAGCCATCTCTTTGGATACATCATGAGTATTTTTAGTCTTCCGCTGTTGTGGCTGTTTCTTGGAATTACTCGTTACTGCTAAAATGAACAGGCATTTATCAAATCTCATACTATAACTGTAGTTATTAGCACTTTTAGAATGTAACTCCCTTCCCACCCCCAGTATAATTTTGACTTTAACTTTCAAATGTTTGTCATCTGGTGTGAGGTGAATTTATGGGAGCGCAGTAGTTTTAGTGCCTTTTGGCTGGGTGTTTCTGATGACATCACTGTGATCTAGACACAGTGTGTGACTCTAGTTGGTTCCAGTGTTAAATAGTTTCGTAATTATGCTAGTTTTGGCAGTTTGCTTGGAACTTTTTCCCATCTCTTTAATGAACATGTTTTACTTCTGGGCTTATGAGACAGCCACATTTGAGAAATTAATAGTGTGCTCTTAAGGTTAACATTGAGCAGGCGTGTGCAGATACAGAAAGCTTTTGGATATGTATCTCCATAGGAATCTAGTTCCTGTAAGGTCATGGCCACTGTTATCATCTTCCGGTAATAAAAGAGTACAACATTTGTTTTATAAAATATTGGTAGCTGCGTGGAAATTGGTGTGTGTTCACGAAAAAAAACCCAACCCATACAGCTCTAAAACGTTTTTGATAATTGCGTAATATAAGGAGGTGAATGGATGTTATCCCAGATTAAAAAACTCATTTCAAATGTTTGGTCAGGTTGAATTATTCTTAAATGCAGGTATGCTCTGTTACTTGATGTGAATTGATTTGAGATAAACTTTTGTGTTTTATTATGGCACCATCTTGGAACATGTGTATTTTTGTTTTGATTGCTTTTAGGTCCAAATTCTCTAAATGGTTGCAACCATTTTCCATTGCAACAGACTTGTAGCTCAGGGAAATATAGAAGGCTTATTATATAGAACTTATTTATAGGCTAAGATCGGAGACCTTCATAATTAACACAATCTACGGGTTCTCTGCCCCTTTCCTTTAAAACAAACCTCCTAAAAACCCAGTGTGCTAGTATGTTTTCTTAACTCTGAAAAGCGTAAACCACCTTTATTTCATCTTCAAGCATTTGTTATACTCTGTATGATGAAAATATCACATAGATTTTGCAGGAAGTTATGAGAAGATTAATGCGGTCATGTCAGTATGAAGATAGAAAACTTACTCTTGAATATAGTTGATACAGTTAACACTTCAAAAATAGACTGCCTTCCCCATCCTCTTGTCCCCCCCTTTCTTTTCCTCATAGCCAACATAAATATTAAAAGGCAAGCGTAATGTGATCCTATCAGATCAAATCACTAAATAGTCCCACCACAGCATTCTGTGCAATCCGTAAGTGTGCTCAGGAAAGGAGGAAATGTGCTAATTGAGCTGTTTGGTCACTCTGACGTCTTGAGGGTATTTTACAAGTTCAAAACATAAATAGCAGCATGGTGACTAATCTGAAAAAATATCTTCATGCTACATATGAACTGGTTTCCAGGAAAGAAGGTATAGTTAAAAAGATATTTCAAAAATCTTAGCTTTAGTCTATGATCTAAGTTTTCTCAGTCAGCTGGAGACATGAAGGGGCAGTGAGCTTTTCTAATTACAAAATATACATCGCATCATTCAATCAACTAGGTTGGAAAAGACCTTTAAGGTCATCAAATGCAGCCATTACTCCAGGACTGCCAGGTCCAGAACTAAACCATGTCACTAAGGGCCTGATCTGCACGATTCTTGAGCACTTCCAGGGACAGTGATTTCACCACTTCCCTGAGAAGCCTGTTCCAGTGCCTGAAATGGTAACTCAGCCTTGTTTTAGAAGCTATCAAGGGTCTGTCTTCTGCAATTTCTCCAAATAAACTCAGCTTTATTCCCTGCTCCCCTCCACACGCCCTGCTAAGATTATATTGCTGATCTTTTTTTCTTACTGAAGTGATATTTCAGCTTTATTAGAGAATTACCCTTTGTGTTTTGTCTTTTAAATACAGAATGGAAGGAAAGGAACTGTCTCTTCAATTGTTTCTGAAGTTGTAGACTTTTATTTAAAAAGCATCATTACCTGTAACTTAACCTTTTCTTGTTTTATTTTTTCCTGCAAAAACTTGTTAAGAAGTCAATAATGTGAGGATCCCATTTTGTAATTTCTCGGAGAGAAATATGAGACGTATTAAAAATACCAGGCAGCATGCAGGGAAGCACATGATCTGTCTTGTACAAAAGCTCAATACAGTTTAAGCTGTCTGCTTTTTGGTGATTAGAGGACTTCAGGATATTACAGTTTCATACTACAGGTCTTGACATTTGCTCCTTAAACCTTCTTTTGTGAACGCATTGGGTGATCCTAGTAGTTCCGTGACCCAGAGAGCATTTTGTTCCTTTTCTGCAACAGGCTGCATCAATGGAAGGAATACTTTGGCTTGGGCCCAAAGTTGTAATGTGCTTCTTTTCTAACCTGCTTTTCTAATGCAAGAATATATGCATTACTTTTCTTGGCTCTCTTGGACTTGAGTCTTTTAGTTAAACTGTCATTCTGGAATGTAACGGGAATACTAGTGAGGTGTTTAAAACTCTAAATTCAGCTAATTAAGACTTTCTTGTGTCTGTGAATTTTATCTTGCAAAGTTCATGCCATCTACTCTAATTGAGCCATGTTTCCTGCTTCTGAATTCCTTCAGGTGAATAAGCTATATATAAACCCAAGATGAGCAGGTGCCCTCAGTTCATGTGTCTTTTCTGGAGCTATTCTGAAAGTCTGCAAAATATTTTGCTTTGTGAATCAGCTTCAGTTAGCTGAAGAAGGACATGACTGACATCTTGGAACCCTGTGAGGTGGTTTCATGTGTAGCTGTGTGAGCTCTTAAAATTCAGTATTTTCTTGTATTTGTTTTGGTAGTCTGCAGGGCTGTGTCTCTAAAGGAATGTTTCAGCAGAAATGCAGCTAGATGGGATGTGTTCAATTGAAGTCAACAATTAAATGATTTTTTAAAAATGAAAGTTAGTGAAAATATTAATTACAAATAATACTTTAATGTTGTCTAGCTAGTTTTGTAATAATTTGTGCAGTTAGATGCATGTACAGGACTGAATTGATGGAAAAATAATAACACAAGTTTAGTTTGCCACAACTTCACCATGTGTTCTCCCCATATTTATTTTTCTTCTGTTTTTTTTTGGTTGACTCAGCTGCTTTCTTGTCCTCTAGCAGGAAGACCACGAAAGTTGCGGTTCCAGTTCAACAAACCGCAGCACCACGGAAAGCATGAAATCAGCAGTAAAACCACGACGAGTTCAGCAGTCAGCTTCTCCTGACCCTGATTTACCCCCAGGTAATCCATAATTTCAGAAGCTGGACTGTATTTGAATGATAGAAAATACTTAAATTTCATGCAAGTGGCTGCAGTATCTAAGTTAGACTATGATATTCTTTGTTGAGCTACAAATCACATAAAGTTAAGTGAAATCCTTGAATATTATCAAATAAAACCAAATTGCAGTAGAATGTGGTTAATCCTTATATCTTCTATTTTGTTGAATAAATTTACAGAACTAATTTATAGTTCAAGGTAGATTAGAGTGAAAAATATACTGTAGGATTAGTGTGTTAGATTTTACCCTCTGCTGCTTTGGCTCTTCTGTTGAATACTATATTTTCTGCTGCTCATTAACTGCTCAGTGGTTCACATTAAGTTCATTTCTTGTATGTTTTAAGACATTTTGTTTTCACAACTATTCTTATAATAGTTTAAAGGTAAGGTTTTCTCTTTATGAGAGTAATCATTCTGAGAAATGTTTCTTATCAAGTCCTGTATCTACTGGTAGAAGTGTTCACCACCGTCCTGCCCTCCAACCCTCTCCCTGATGTGGAATTTGGCTCAGTTGAACTTTATCGTTTTTGTGTCATGTTAATATTTCCAAGAAACTATATGTTTGATTACTGTTGTCTCTGAGTTTGGACAAAAGATCGTAGTATGAGGTGTTTTGTGCAGAAGAATGAAATTTGAGAGTACTGGAATGAATTGCAATTTGCTTTCTTGGGGAATGTATTTTAGACGGGTTAAAGACATGACAGTTTTTTTGTACTAGGCTTTTTTTTTTGTCTTTTCATAGAATTATAGAATGGTTTGGGTTGGAAGGGACCTTAGAGATCATTTAGTTCCAACCTCCCTGCCATCAGCAGGGACACCTTCCACTTCACCAGGTTGCTTAAAGCCCTATCCAAGCTGGCCTTGAACATTCTTTTTCACAGAAAGTTTGTAATTTGCCTTAAATCGAAAGATAATATTGAAATCTGTCATGTGGAATACAATGTACTGCAGAGCATCATCTTGCTTTGGAGTGGGTAGTTGAGGAACCAGATCTAGAGGCTCTCTTAAAGCTCTTGGATCCAATAATCTGGTGGCCTGGAATTGCAGAGCTCTTGGCATCCACAGTTTGCTACCATGGACAGTGCTTCAACTCTGGCAGTTCCTTGACATTTGGTTCTTTGGGTCTCACCTATGAATCAAAACCTTGCCAAAGAACTGGGTGATTCTATGGCCTTTGGTGATAGTTCTTGAGTTTTGTTTCCTCAAGTTTGTTTCTGTCATTGTTATCTTTGGGCTCCCCAAAAGACAACTGAAGCCTCTGAATTTAAAACTGTATCATTAACTGGCTTTTTTTTTCAGCATGGTTACCGAACTAGATCTCCATAGCATGTATTGAATGTATTTTTAGACAGAATGTGAGTAATGTTATAAATTTTAAAACATAGAAATTTTTAGGGTTTTTTTTTCCCAGCAGAAATGAGTTAGCTCCATAGATATGTTCAATATACATAAAAGACATGAATATGGGTAGTATTTAATTTCTTTACCATGTTGGTAAAATGTGAGTGTTTACTGCATACTGGGAATTCACAGGTAAGATCATTTTTTCCAATCACATTATGTCTGTAAAAATGTAAATGGATTTCTTCTCAACAGGCTTCAGTGCAGGTGCTTACTATTTGGGTTGTTGACAGAAATTGATTTTGTTATGGTTCAGAGGGGTCTTACTGAGCATGATGTGGCTATATTAGCTTTTAGAATGGAAAAAGTACTAGGCATGTTAATGTTTAGTTAACTTCTAAGAAACTTGGTGAGGGGGCAAATAGGTGTAGTACGTGTATACTTGAAATGTAACCTAGCAAATGCTGTTCATTTTTCCAAACCTATGTCTAATTGTCTTTCATTTAAAAATGTTACTGTTATTAAAATTATTTGTCTACAACAGTCCATAGTTTTCTGTTTCCTTAATTATTCTGAAAGTTGATTCTGGCCACCAAAAATTTATTTTTCATTCTAGATCATATTCCTAGTAGTTACACTTTTTTCCTTATAGTTTATTACATTTCCAAGATTCTGATTGACTGAGCTGCTCTGAATGTTAAAAGAGTTTTAAGTCCTGTGATTTTTGGATAAATAAAGGCTAATGATACTTAGTTTGTTTTGATTTTGATTTTAAAAAAAAAGAATGCAAGTTGAATTTGGCATCGTGTCTTTCTTATAACTCCTAAGAATCTGTTTCATTTTATAGGTTATGTTCAGAGTTTGATCAGGCGTGTTGTAAACAATGTTAACATTGTGATCAACAATCTAATATTAAAGTATGTGGAGGATGATATTGTTCTCTCAGTGAATATTACTTCTGCAGAATGCTATACAGTGGATGAGTTTTGGGATCGAGCATTTATGGACATCTCTGGTGAGTGGATGTGTTTTGGTTTTAGGTATCACTGTAGAGGCACTCAAATTCATATAGAAATTTGCAAATCAAATAAAAATGGCTCTTTGTCAGAGGATACGTCCTGCCTGTTTTAATTTCTTCTCAGTTTTTCCCTTGCCCTTCATTTTGAAAATGCAGTTATATCTGTTATTATCTGTAAGCACAAACATCCTTCAGTTTTGTGCTTGCTGCTGGCAGTGAGTGCTTAGGGCATCTATTTCTATTTTTGTGAATGAGCAGTAGTATCTTAAGGCATTCCATTACAACTCTTTGTGATGATCTTAAAACTCTCTAAGCAGGCTGTCTAGAGAGGTAGTAAAGTGTGCTGCACCGTAGTGAGCATGGCATATCACTGTAAGATGTGCTTCATCTTGCTTCATATTTTCAGGGAAAAAAAGCCCGAAATGACAACATTTTTGATTTTTGTTTTGGTCTTCAGTGTCTGAATGTCTCAATCTTTGAATTACCAGTGTTTGCAGCTAAGTCCAGGTGTTCTTAGTGACATTTGCAGAGGTGGAATTTGGGCACAGTAAGAGTACTTTAAGATCACAAAGAAGTTCTCTGTTAGAATGGAGAATTTGAATAGTGGCTTCCTGACCACTGGACCCATTTCTTTGTTCTGGCTAAAATTATCCAAACTAATACGACAAAATTACAAAGTATGTTTCATGTTAAGGTGCCATAATAGCTTTTGTTTGCTTTGAGAGATTCAAAGGAAAACTTTGGGGGAAAATCTGCAAGATTCTCTTGGAGAATAATGAGAATAATATTTGTTTGTCTTATGCTTGCATGTGAAGCAGTACTCATGTTTTATAAGTAGAGCTAAGGTACAGTGAAGGGATGGAAATTCGAATTGGATGTAAACAATTTGTCCTCACTTTCAAGTATTCAGCTGAAGAAGTCTGTGACAGGTTGAATTATTCTTTTAGTCACATAATCAAGTACTTAGTTCATGATTTAAATAATGACCATCTAACCATCTTGTATTGCTTTCTTCTAGATAAGAACATGTATGCCTAACTTATTTTTCTTATGCAATATGTTTTTTAACCTATATATTTCTTTTAAAGCCACTGATCTGGTACTGAGGAAGATGATCAACTTTTCTGACTGCACAGTATGCCTTGATAAGAGAAATGCTAGTGGTAAAATTGAATTTTACCAGGAACCTCTGCTGTACAAATGTTCCTTCAGGACTCGTCTGCATTTTACTTACGATAACCTCAACTCCAAAATGCCATCTATTATTAAAGTAGGTATTAAAAATATTTTATTTTGCTGATTGCTTGTGAAGTTTTGAGGGTTTTTCGAAATATACTTCGGGATTTAAAGTAAAATGAAAAGGTAATGCTGGTGGGTTTTGTTAACGAGATTTCATGATTGTGTTTTGTTCGTATAATGCAATTAGTCTGTGCACAGAAACAGCATGTAAGGAGGGAAGTAATGGTCTTTACTATATTCTGTTTTTCATGAAGTTTTAAAAAGGAAAGCATAATAATTATAAGGGAAAAAAAGATGTCTACAGATAATCTGTTAAAAAAAAAAAAAGTCCAACATGCCTGCGATGAGGTGGAAATACTTTTTTACAAATGTTGTTCTTTCAAATGTAGCTTAAACTCTCATAAATAACAAGAAACTTCAGTGTATTAACACTAAGAAGTGAACCGTGTGAAGTGGATTAGCAAGCCAGTTCCTAGTGAGCAGGGGTGCAATATTACTTGTGGACACCTGACATGAGGTGACGTTTGTTTTTTGCAGTGCAGAAGCAAAACACTGGGTTGGTGGAGAGGCTCAGCTGCCCTCCTACTTTTCTTTTTCTGCTCTGAGCAGTCTTACACGTAAGATTTGTCTTCCCTTCTTCCTTCTCTCTGTCACTCCCCTCTTGATGAATGCCAGTAGTGCTCATTTAATTAGTTGAGAACTCTTCTAAATTAAGATACAGTATACTAGGGTTTTCCTGTTTTAATAAAAAGTAAGCTTCGGGTGTATGCACTGCCAAATAGTCAATTTTGAAATAACTTTTGATGGACATTTTCTCAATAGTATTATGTGAAAGCATCACTTTCAGTTAGGATACTACATTTGCTTGGCTCGTGATGTTTTAGGAAGTCCTAGGCTGTTGTGAATTTAAGGTTGGGAGCTAATTAGGAATCATGTCCAATTTGGAGAATGCCCCTGTTTCTTATATGTGCTGCACAGCTGTATGCCTCTGATTACTCTGGGCAAATTTGGAGGTTTGTGGATATGATAGTGGCCGTATAAGTCTTTATCCAGATAATAATTGTCACAAAATGCTGGCTACTTCTTTTTTTTTTTGGCTCAGGGTAACTGGTAATAATTTGGGACATGTCCTTATTTCAGGTTTTATAAAAAGAAATTATGTATTCAATGATAATAAGACTTAACTATGCATGCCTTATAACTATGGAATATCTATGAACTCCAGTGATAATAAGGAATCATCATAAGACTGTCTATAGTTTACTAGTTACAGTCTTTATGTTCTGTGGTGGCAGTGTGATTACTGCATATAGACGGTGAGTCTTAATGTTAAAAAAAGTGGTTTTTAAATTAACCTTATAGTTGTGTTAATTTTGAAGGCATGATCTGTACCTGACTAGGTCCTATATGCCAGTTTTGCAGAGCAAAAGTTTATGGCCTCTTACAGCACACATTAATGGAAATACTGACAGTCTTCCATGTAGTTTAAAACGATACTGTTGTAAAAATGATGATTATTATTTTTTCATTTTTACTTAAATTTTTCAGTGGATACTGGACTAAAATAAAACACATATTGGAATACTCTCAGGCAGCAGTAATTTAATTAAATTTGTATTAAACTTTTCTGGTTATCTTTGGTGGTGGTCATTTATTGCCCCTGCCCCTTTTTAAGGCATATTTCAGCTGGTTCAAAGATGTCTTTTACTTTTCCCCTTCCCCCCACATAAACTCTTAGGGTTTTTTAGGTTCTACATAGTTTACTTACTTTTAAGTCTTTTTTAAATGTTTCTTCTTTCTCTTACCTTCTTTTTTCTTCAGTTTTTCAAGAAAATACTGTTTATGATCATATTCAGAGGTGTGTTTAATTGAAACATTTAGATATGTGATGATAGATTAATATTTAAGTGAATTAATATATGTTTATTAAGATCCAAAGAATAATGGTCCAAAGGTGAAGCACGAAAAGGTGGGAAAGAATCACAATGAAGGATCTTGTGTATTAAAAACAGTGTATTTAAGTTTTCTTTTAGCATGCAAAGGTTTTTATGAAACTCTGTCACAAAAATAGAAGTTTAATCGGATGGTCTCACGTGACTTGGTTTAGAAATTTCTTCAAAACTGTAAACAAAGAAACATGCAAAACATTCATATATATATGCAAAATGTATTACATCTGGCATTTCAACCTGCAGATCGCTTGTGCAGCAGCCCAAAGAGCATATGCTTTTGACAGCTACTGTTTGCAGCCCTTTGTCTTGTGTTGCATTGCAGATTTTGTTTCTAGAAATTTGAATGCTCATACAAAATGAATATGATTTAAAAGTTGGCCTTAATGATGACAGAGCCTTGTTATTATTTCCTTTTGTTCTCTTTCATTTTATAGATTCACACGTTAGTTGAAAGTTTGAAACTTTCAATCTCTGATCAGCAGCTTCCTATGTTTATACGTATAATGCAACTTGGGATTGCGCTTTATTATGGAGAAATAGGCAACTTCAAAGATGGGGAAAGCGAAGATTTGATTAGCCACGCTAAAGATATGTTGGGAAATACTACAGGTAAATACACTTTTACATTTTAGAAAGAAATGTTAAAAACATTAATTTCTTCACTTTTTACAAGTATAAATGGCAAGGCTAGTCATTGCAACGTATCGTGGCAATCTGTAGTTTGTAAGAGGCATTTCATTGTGCTGGATGAGTATGAAGTGCTGTAATATAATTTTTTATGTTCTATTCTGAAAAGTATTCTGATGATTCTTACTAAACTGAGCTTAGATGTTATCGAAGACCAGTGTTCTAGGAGCTGTGGCACAGTAGGGTGCTTTGGGTTTATCTGTCACTATCATGCAACAGTGATGCTCTTGCTATATGGAACTGAGCAAAGAAGATGTCTATAAGTAGTTCTTGTATTTTCTGCAAGGCTCAAATAGCTTTCTGCACTGGAAACTATTTGCCTTACAAGAAATGTGGGGTTTGTTACCCAAAACATATGATTAGAAGTACTTAATATTCTTAATTGGGTTAATTTTTTGAACAACTGTGAATGTGACTTCCTAGTTCTTAATAAAATAGTTACCTAAAACAGAAATAGTATCGAGTAACTTCACACTGATGTACACACGAGTTGTCAGAGTAGGGTTGCAGTGATAACTACGAAGGAGGAAATCTAATTTCCTATGCAAGTCATTGAAAACTGTCATTGAAATTAATTACATGCCCATATATATTTGACAGAACTGCCTCCTCCAGAACACAAGATGACAGTTGTTGAGTGGCCAAGCTAGAGAACTGTAGAAACAGTCCAATTCTGGCTTCCCGGCAAAATACTCTGCCACATACAGGCTAAAACTGATTCCATTTATGCATTCATGCCATTTATGCTTGTTTCCTACATAGAGTTTAGTATATGCATAGGCATACATACACGCACTTAAATAAAACTTCTAAATACCTAATTATTTTTCCCCCCATCTTGTTCAGGGCAGTTAAGCAGGAGTGCCAGATTGGCATTAATTAGGTTACCCATACCATCAGTTTGTGACTTTACTTTCTTTTTTCTTCTGACTTCATATTATGTCTGTGTCTGAGAAGGAAAAAATAACCACTTTCTTAGCACTTCATAGCAATAACCACTTTCTTTAGCACTTGTGCCTTTGTCATCCAGTTTTCCAGCCACAGGTTTGAGCTTTTCTGAAGAAACTTCAAATGTGCTACTATTTAAAAAAAAAAAAAAAAGAAAAAGTGATCAAGTCCAATCCTAAATGACATGCGTTATCTGCTGAGCTCTGTTAGCTACGTTTTGTTTTTCCCCAAGAGTAGCGCCTCGTGAAATCCAAGACTAACTCTACTGGAATTGTGCCTAAATTCGTTACAGTTTAATAATGTACAGACCCCTGTCATAGATTATAATCTATTCTATTCTGTAGAATATATTCTTAGAACTCTTTGAAAAGGTTCTGGAGATTCATTAAACAGTTTGACCTAGTATGTATTAGTAAGCAGTCCCCACCCTTCCAGTTTAAAGAATTTACTGGGTTATCACAAATTCTTAGTCTTTTGGATGAAATTTACATTTATTATGTTGCTGTTGACATAATAAAATCAGTCACCCATGCATGTCTAAGAATATTCCAGCAGCAGTCGGCTTATTCTTGTATACCCCCATGTAATACCAAGACCTAGGGATTTTTTCAGCAGGGTAGTCTGTGTCGTGAGCATGTATTTTGCTACCTGAAAAAGTCTGCTCACATTCTGTTAAGCTGAAAGCATTCAAAATACACAGGTAAAATTACAGGTCAGAAATACAGGTAGAAACTTGCTTTAATGGGGTCTGAAAATTCACTGAATACTGTATGCACACTGGACAGTCCTGCTGCTCAGGGCTGGACAGGGGTTTTGCTTCTGATGAGCGGAGGGCTGCCTGAATTGTGAGCCTGGATATCTGTTCTGGTAATGCAAAGGAGGAAATTGATGTATTTCAGGATAGAGAGATAGAAAAGTGAGAAGGGTTTGGACAAGAGCCTGTGGCAGAACCAGCGGTTGCATTTGTGGTAGGGTTGGATTTGAGTATAAGCTTTTGCTTTGTGGTATAAAATTAGCTAATGTAACTAGAAGTGTGAACAATTTTGGCTTGAAAAGACAAGAAGCCAGGATGCTAGGGAGAGCTGGAATTTAGTTAGATAGAGATGTTGAGATGGATGATCTAAGGCTGAAATATTAGGGCTGGTTAAGTAAAGAATGATCTGAAATGAGTGAAGAACAGAAAAAACTCAAGCAGAAGTCTAGCACTTGCTGGGTACACAACAGGGGACTAGAAATGAAAAGTTGCATTGCAGAAGGTGGGATGGAGGGCAGCTGGGCAGACAGCTGAGATGGGTCTGCCTGATGATGTTAAGAGATGCTGAATAGGAGGCTTGGGACAGATAAGAGAAGCTGGAATCATGAGCAGTATGAGCTACCGAGCTTCTGAGAGTGGTTTTTAGAGTTTCTGGTGCTACCTACTCTGAATATTTGCCTTAAGAATCTGTATTAGGGAAGTTTAGGGTTTGTTTTTTTTTCTCTCATGAAACGGAATCCATGGCAGATGTGATTCCAGCGTATGAAGCATGTTTCTCAGGTGTAAAATGGCAATAATAACAGTAACTTTCCATCCCAAAGGGTGGAAACATCCCAAAGGAATGTTATGGTATTTTGTAATATTTGTAAAGCACACTGACCTTATCATGATCTTTGTTCTCAAAAAACTAAGTGAAAGTAAAGTAGGCCCTTGAATGTGAGTAGTTAACACTTCTACAACAGGAAACAGAATAAAATGTTGCATAAATCCTATGAAACTCATTTTTTAATGGGCTGAGTTGCTCCGTATTGAAAACTTTAAGGCAGGAACAGTAGTGTGAGGAGTTTTTTGGATACCAATGGAACAGCGAGCAGGTCATGAGAATGAGTTTAATATAATGGCAGCTTTGGGCTGAATATGAGATTTGAGTTGACCGAGAGAACCAGGTACCAATAATTTGTTACACCAAAAATTCTAGGTGAGCGTTAGTTGTTGTTGAAGGAATTGATTCTGCTATATTTGATTAGGACAAAAATGGAAGAACTGAAATAGATTTATGTATCAATGCTTCACTGAGGAAAAGCACCTGCGCCTTGTGTTAAAGAGTTTGAGTGGGGGAGTGGAGAAACATAAGCAGTGGAGAAAATGACCCCTAGTTTGACTGAAATGATGTCAGGAAAAAAGGTCATGTGTGTGGTTACATTTTCCTATGTGTTTTTCTCATCCCTGCACTTTCTGTCTGTCTTCTCATAGGGGTTAGAAATGGACATATATGAGATGATGTTTGTACCAGGCTATATAATATTGTTTCAGCTTTTTATGTTTTCATGTGTTTTGTGGGGTAAATGACCTGTGCAGTAAACCCCTATAACCTTTTTCTATCTCCATTATTGGAGGGGTTTTTTTTGCCTATATATTTTGGTATCCTGCCAAGGAACAGTAGGTATACTTGCAATTTTTATTTCAACAGACTAAAGATTCAGTGTAGACAGACACCTCTGGAATAGGGTTTTTGGGGTCAATCCATTGTGCAGCTGTCTGGTAGACTGTGACCGGAACTAACTTTGTTGTAGGCATCTATAATAATGGATTGTAACTGGTTGCTGAGATCCCATTAAAACATTAACACTCCTTGAGTAGAGACCCCTCAAAATCTGATTAAATCTTTGAAATATAGGAGTCACACATTGGCCTTTAGTTTTTACTTATAAGAGCTTAAGTATCAAGACAGTTTTTCTGCTGTTGACTTTAAAAGTGGTTTAATTTAGATGGCAGAATGCAAGCAACTTTTTTTTTCAGTGCTTCCGTTGAGCGAAGTGTATTTCCAGTTGATCTGCTTGAACTTGTATGTGAGATATAAGAAAACACTTTGGTTTGGCACTGTCAGATAACTAACATCTTTCTCTCCCTGTTTGGTATCTGCACTTACATATCACTTTAATAGTAACTGTCTAGTGATTTGTACCTCAACACAGTGGTACTTGCCCTTTTGTTGTGATATTTCACGTTATTTAGTCTCCTTCGCCATTAAAACAGAAAATCCATCTCCTACCTCTTGTCCTGGCTGTGGTGTTTTATAGTCACTTCCATTTCTTTTGTGGGTCACCATTAAGTAACTCATGCATCTGCTCTGAATTTTATAGAGGTTGGGATATCGTTTAAGTAATTGGAATTTTGAAGTAATTGATTAGCACCACCAAGTAATTTGATGGGGAGTACTTTATTAGTGTTATTCCAGCATTTCAGAGTTGTGGCATCATTATTTCTTGGGTAGTTTCAATTTACAATAAGACAAGTAGACTAGGAGTAGAAGCTTGGGGAACTTTGTTTAACAGATGGAGATACATACCATGAGGAAGCAGGTTCTCTGGAGTTGAACCTGAAGATTTTTGTAATATTACGTTCTCATTCCGTATCTAGTGGACTGTGCAACTAACTCGGCAGTAAAAGGGAGTTATGATTTCTTCTCTTGATTTACGGTTGTCTGTAAGGTGGGAGTGTATTCTAGTGTAGTAGGATCCAGAGGTTTGAGTTTAAGGAAGATTATGTTCTCAGTGGAGAAATAAGTAGAAATCTTGGAGTTTTAACTGTTTTGCAGTACCGGTACCTTGGCTATGAATCACTGTAGTGGGTTGCTGTCTACAGAGTAAGTGTGATACCTTTTAAATGTGTCAGTGTACAGTTACTTGAGTATGTGACTTTGTAATTTGTGCTACAATTATAACGGCATCAAATTTTCAACTAGAAAGTGTTGGATGTACATTTGCTCTTAAAAGGAGATGCAGAATGCTGTTCAGACTAGAGCTTGGTGCATAAGATTTTAGTTTCTACTGGTGTTGGTATTATTTCCTCCCTGTATCATGAATACATGCAAAGGAAAGTCATACAGGAAATGTTTATTACCCTGAAAGTATATGTGGTGTTGTATTTGTGGTTCTCCAAGGACAGGTCATGCTGCAAGGGCAGATTTAAGGACTATTGCATTGTCAAGGTCGGCACCAAAGCCTTTGTTATCAGCCAGATAACTCTTGACCTTCAAAATGTCTCTTTTTTTTATATGATTTATCCCATGTTTTTTGTATTCATGATGAATTATAATGTCCTAGCTGTGATTTTGCAGTCACTTCTTTAACTTATAACAGGTAAAATATGGATGAGGAAATGAATTTAATATCTGCATTACTTAGGGATACAAGAATGAATATCTACAGCTGTGTTCTTGAAGTACTTACCAGGTTTCATTTAGGCAGTTTCATGGTGAATTCAACCAGATGAAAATGTCTTCTATTGCCAGCAGGGATGGTGTTGTATTCCCTCCCTCTTCCACTAGTGCCAGCTCTTGTATTTAGGTAGCTACAGTCTCAGCTAGATCAGCCTTACCTGGCTGCAAACTAACACAGGCAGTATTACTTTGAAGTATTTAGAGGATTTTGTGGGTTGCTCACTAGGCTGATGTGTGTTTGTTCCAAAGTTTGACTGTTGAATACATAGTGTTCGTAGTTGTTTTAATTTAGTAATGGAAGATAGGTGTATCTTCCTCTTTTTCTGTCTACTGTCTCATGGTATATAGATATTGCTGTATAGCTGCTATAGTCTAGCCGCGCTTCTGTGTTAATATATTGGCTTCCAAAATACTAAATAATGTTATAAACCAAACTATTATTTGGCATCTTTTACTGTTGTCTCTGTGTATACACATCCTGCAGCAAGAGGTATGCTAAATGATGGCTGAATTTTATGACTATATAGACCAAATGTTATGCATGATCCAGGTCCTACGTCTCCACTTTTTTTTTTTCCTCTCTTTTGGCAGACCTTCTACCATTTCTTCTGTACTTGCCAGCTATAGTCTAGGTTAAACCACTCTAGTCATGCTCTTTATCAGTTTTTTTTTTTCCTTCTATATCTGACAGTAAGTTTAGGCCCTTTCCAAGGCTCTGTGTGCACCTCCTCTGTATTTCCTGTGTTTCAAGAGTTATATTTGGGTTGAAATCTGATCTCCGACACTCTTTTGTAAAGAGAGCGGGGAAGGAAGCTTGCATTGCCCTTGTGGGAGGAGGCGTCCTCGCCTCTTAAGTATGTGCAGGGAATTCTCATGAGTGGTTTTTCATGTGCTTTCTCCCATTGCACAAGTGTATAAATAATTAGACTAAAAGACTAAGACTAATTTGTCTAAAGAATAAAAACTCTAAAATGTGTAGGAATTGTATTGCCAAGTTTAAAAATAGGTAAATAGAAATTGGGTATGCCTATTTTTGTTCTTGGATAAATAATTCCCTCAGTACTATATTTGTCCTGTACTGTACCATTCAGAATGGTAATTCTGAAGTAGTTAATACCCCTCAGGATTCCCATGACAGTGGTGATGAAGCCAGATAGGTTAAGCTGATTGTGCTGTTTGTACAAACGCCGCGTTAGCAATTTGGATCATGAATCTTAGACTTGTGTCTTTTTGGAAAATCCTTATTTTGTCCTAAATGTTATCTCAACTGTGGGTGTTTATGAAACGAAAAGATTTTTTTTTTTTGTCTTGGAGGTGGCATACTGGCTTTTTTGAGTCCGGATAAACCTGTACCTTTGAATACCCGAAAAGTTGCTTAAACAAAGTTTTTTTTCCTCATCGGAGCTTTTACAATTGAGGTCCTTTTTAAATTTAATGTTAAAATTGAGAACTACAAGATTGTAGCAGGTCATTATTTAGAAGAAGTCTTGAAAACATGACAAATTCTGGTCTTACTGCAAATGTATGATAATAGAACTATTGGAAAGACCTTTTTTTGAGGAAAATGTTAATGAATCAAAGAAGTGTTTGTAAATTTATATTCAGAAATTTTAAATTTGTTTATTTTCTATGATCATAAACCAAGTATCTGACGTGTGGAATATGTCCTAGAAAAATTTCACATACTACAATTTTGACTATAATAAATTAATTTTCAAGCCTGATTGGTTAGAAATTTGACTTAGTTTTTTTTTAAAAGGTGCGGAAGATGAAACAAGTTCAGTAATGCAATATCCTACACAGTATATTAATCAAGATCCTCACTTACATCAAGATGATGACCAGCAACAAGGATGGGTTTCTTGGGCTTGGTCTTTTGTTCCTGCTATTGTGAGTTATGATGATGAAGAGAATGATTCTGGTGGAACTGATGAGGGAACAATGCTGCATCAGCAGAAATCTCAATCCCTCAAGGATCCTATTGTTTCAGTTGGGTTTTATTGTACAAAGGCAACAGTAACTTTTAAGGTAAGTATTTCCCTATGTTGTGTAGGATTTACTTGGCTTGTTGAGAAAGCACATAAAGGCTATCTGAGTGCTTGTATACTGTTTGACTTGAGACAGGAAATACTACATTAACAAGTAACAAAAAATGTTAATGTTGAAGGTGTTGTTAACTGCAGTGTAAGGTGTTTGTGCCATTTGAGATAGGATTTGAGTGCAAACATTTTCATCTTAAAAAGAAACTAGTTTACTTAGTTTTTTTTTGTGGAAGAAAAAGCATTAAAGGCTTTCTGTGAACGTTTATTGCAGATTCTATCTATCTAATGTTTGTTTATTTCTTTATAAAAAAGCCTTAGTATCATATAGTTTGTAAATTATATGAGTGCTTTTTTCTTTTTTTAAGCTGTGATAAGCGAAAATATGTATTTACGTTGATAATGTTGAAATTATTTTCCATGGGTTGGAATTAAAATAAAGAAACAAGAGGATAAATGACATACATACTCTGAGCTGTAAATTATGTATGTGAAGAAAGATTTGAGTATTTTCTGCAAACCAATCTCAAAACAGTTGCTGAGCTTGTCTCTGGTCCTTTCGTAAGCATGCAAAAGGGGGAATATGAAAAGTCTGAGTAAGATACTGACATGTACTGACAGAAATGAAAAATTAAGTTTCTGAATTAGCAAAATACTTCTGACACGTGCCAAACTATATGCAAGCGGTTCTGTATGCAGAACTATAATAGAAACTGGCTCTTGGTTGTACAATTAAGCATATGTTAAATCAAGGGCAGAACCCTTCAGAATAGGAAATATTACCATTTCTATGAGAAGCAGAATAACTTAGATTTATTTTTATGACTTTGAGCCTTTCAGCTGAACAGCAGTACTTTTCATAATCCTTACATAATGTTTATGTGCATGATTATACCCTCAGTACCATCAGCAGCTCCTTCGTTGCCTGTTTGGCTTGTCATTTGTGCACAAGAGAATGCTTTGAGGGGCATCATGGCTACTTTCTCTTAGCTATTTCTGTTTGGCAGAGCATTTAGCTGCTCAGCAACTGTTGGAAAGGATGAGACAAGTGACTTTGGGAGTTGCAAGCATTCCCTGGGGGAGGCTAATGATTTAAGCCTTCAGTCTTCTGGCAGATTTGGTTGCAAAATTCAACTTCAACAAACATTCACTTTTGTTCTTTTGTGTTCGTCTGCTTCAGCCTTAGTTTAAAACAAAGCAAAAAACCAAAACAACAGAAAAGCCAGGCTAAAAATAACTAATGGAAAATAATTTCTTCATCCCTTAGCTTAATAAACCCAAACTTAAATCTGAACAACCAACCAAATGTCAAATTTCTCATTTTTCGTGGCTCAGCATCTTCTTTCTTTTGTGCTTTGTCGTGCAGTAGTAATTTTGTGCTCTCTTTCCTCACATGAAAAGACTCATTAAAAATAATACAAATTTCTCTTTCGAACATGATTTGCTGCATTGGGCTTTTCTAATGTTTCATTGGCAAGTTTGCACATTTTATATTAAGAAGTGATAAAAACTACTTAAAATGGAACAACTTGCATTCTATAAATTTGAACTGTGATGTATGATACTAATATGGTGATAGTTGGGAGGAAAACGGAATTCATTGTTCCACTTGCATGCAAAGAATGTATGGAATTAATTTGTGGTTCATATTTTGGTTAAAAAATAAGGTCAGGTTTCTGCATTAGCATTCTGAACAGTTGATATCATTCCAGCTAAAAATCATGCCAAATTAAATGTAGCATTTTTGATAATGGTGAAAATTATTCTTGTAATGTCCGAGTTCTTTTAATCAATTAATTGCTTTTCCTCTACAATAATTGCACACAGCTGAAGGGTGATCAGTGATACTTTTTTTTTCTTCTTCATACAATTTTCTTGGACATTTGGATGATAAAATTTTAACTTGAAACAACATCCATGTGTATCCACTCTTAAAAATAATGAGAGCTTGTGGATATTGTGGATCTCTTTATATAAAATTGAGAATTTGAGCTGTTCAGGCTGCTGAACACAAACAAACTGAAGTATTTTTTAATGCAAAACATGGCACCTTCATTATTTTGTGCCTCTTTTTATCTTTTTTTTTTTTTTTTTTTTCTGCAGGTTATATGCTTTTTAACCTGAATGTGGGTTTTACCACTTGAAATTTTTATATTGAAATCATGCAAGAAATCTAAATACATGCTTCTCTCAATTCCCGTGATGAGAAACAAAAATGAGTATGGTTGTAATCAAAGTGCTTCCTTAATATTATCATGCTGTTTAATTATTTGCTGGGATGAATAAATAATGTATTTATGGACTTTTACAGCAATTCATAAGCTAATTTGATACTATGTTAATAATGCAGCTGTGTATCTGTTCCATCTTTTCACATAGTTTCTCTTTAGATAAGCAAACTAAAAATACTGTAGTGGTTTTAAAACTTTCAGTTATGGCATACTTCAACCAGAAGTTGAGTATGAGAAGTTCTAATATGGATAATGTGTTACAGCTGTTTAACTGCACCTGTTTCCTGCTTGTTAATAAATTTTGGCTCATAGTTTAATTTGTCTTCAGCAGTTTTGTGTATTAATGACATTACTGCTGTTTAATACTAATATTGACTTATATAAGGTGTTTATCCTGTTGTTTCATAGCTCACTGAAATGCAAGCTGAAAGTAGTTATTACAGCCCTCAGAAAGTTAAATCCAAAGAAGTTTTATGCTGGGAACAAGAAGGAACCACGGTTGAGGTAATTTTCCATTGACAGGGGTTTTTGATTCATTATAAATAATGTAGCAAGTAGTTTCCAGTAAAATATTTTGAAATGACTTCATTATTGATTTTTCATATTCTGCTGTGTTGGGTGTGTTTGTTGTAATAATCACTTAGATAGAAATTCTCTAAAGTTCTAGTTCTGTAGTAATCAGACACCAGACTAATACCTTCCTTCTAAGTGCCCTGTTTGATGAACTTGCTGTTTATTAAAGCTTCAAATGTATAAATCTAACCCTATTTTGGTTCCCTTTTGTCCATCTTTTCTATTTCCTGTGGAGCAGAATTCTTCAGAATTCCTCAAAATATCCCTGTTTTTTCTCCCTCACTAGGTCCTTCTGAAAGGTGAACTTTTCTTTGATTGCCAAATAGGTTTTGTTGGTTGCCAAGCTATGTGCCTTAAAGGAATTATGGGAATTAAGGATTTTGAAGAGAACCTGAATAGGAGTGATGAAGTAAGTACATTGACTTATCAGTTGACTTGCTGAATAGGCAATTCTAGTATGTTTCATTAAAATATTTGGTTGCAAGAATTGGGGAAGCTGCTGTTACCAATTGTGATTTAAATCTTTTGAATGTGTCACTTCAATATAGAACTCGGTGTCTATTCCTTACAGTTGGAAAGACAAATATCCAAGAGTGAGAAGCTGTAAAACATGAGATATTTTTTTCTTTTTTTGACAGCCCCATTGCTCCCCATCATTTTGTTTATCTGCATACGTTGATGTTGTATAACAAATTAAAACAGTTGAAAATCTTTGAAAGTATTTAAATCAACAGAAGATTGGAAGGAAAGATATAGGAATACTGTACAATAAAGATAATAAAGTGTGGCTCAAATACAGAATGATTATTTTGCCGAATTTTTCAATAAGGTTGGTGAAAACAATATCAAGTGGAGTAAAACAGTATTAGTATCTATATTTTACGTAGAAGCAGAGCTTCAGTTGCTTAAGACAAAATCAGATAACCATATGAACTACTCTTAAAATATTTAATGAAGTAGTGCATGAAATTCCAATTTCAATAATGAGGATTTTTGGTTGAACTATAGGTAGAATAGTGCCCTAAAGTTCTGGAGAACAGCAGCTGTTACCCATGTTTAAATAAAAACTAATAATGCAGCCAACAACAGACCTTGATGTTAATGCTCTGTGAAGTCTTAGGAAGTATTTTAAGGAGAAAAGTTAGGAATATGGAAGAAAATATAAAGTGACTGTATACTAATGTCAGGTATCTCCTCTTTTGTAAAATGATCATATATTTATTTATACTTGTGATAGGTATGATTGGACAGGTTCTTGTGAAAGCAGCATGGCTTGGCGTCCATCTCAAGCATTTATATGCAAATGTATGCAGCACAGAAAACAAACAAGAAGAATTAGATATTGTTACACAGCTGTAAAGTGCTTATGTGTGAGACAAACTGCATGACTGGTGTGCTGTAATGGATAGACATAGGCTTTTCCATTCTGGAAAAGCAAGGATGAGCTAAAGATGCTCTGCTGACCTTGTTGGATATAAGGGAAATGTGGTTGGGGATGTGAGGGTGGGCAGCAGCCTATGTCTGTATCACCTGTGAGACTGAGATATAAAATCATGAGGAGTGACTTTTGGTTTGGGTTGGGTGGGTGAGTGAATGAGTTTTCTGTAGTTTAGTTTTTTGTGTGCTTGTTTGTTTTGTTTGGGTTTGTTTTGGTTTGTTGTTTTTTTCCCCAATCATCAGTTCTCAGTCTCATGTAAATAACTTTTTGGAAGAATAACTCTTGATGGAACAGTTGTATTGATCTAAGAAGGATAGGGGTTTTTGGATAAGGAGAAGGCATGTGAAAATCTAGATGAATAAAGAAGAATGATAAGGTAGTAAGCAGGTCATACATTGAAATAACTGTTTATGCAGAGGAGACAAAATATCTGAAAGGTGTTGGTCAGCCAGTGAAATGGAGTATATAGTGATGAGATTGTGTGTAGTTAATAGGATGGGGCAGAATTTGGAGTAACAATGATCTGGGGATTTTTTCTGTTCAAAGGAATCTAGCATGTTCTATATTATAGCTCAGGCCATTTTTAATCATTTGCAAATAGGGAGGGAATGCTCAGGAACTGGAGTGTTATTTGAATATTACTTTAATTGTCTTACCAGTATTCATAATGAAATATGCTCTTGAGCGATGCTACCATGTCAGTAGTGTGTTATGACAGAACTGAAGCTGCTGTATTAACTTGACTATATTTTCTTTCCCTTGCCATACTAATTTCTACTCCCTCATAAAGGAGGCCTACTTCTTTAATTGCGGAGAAAATTTGAGTGCAAAAGGGATGACGTACCTTACCAACTCACTATTTGATTACAGAAGTCCAGAAAATAATAGTATTCGTGCAGAATTTATTTTGGATGCCACTCATCATAAGGTCAGAGAGTTACATATTTCTTAGAAAAACATTTCTCATTCTCTCTAATGGATTTTTAATGATTATTTCGATTTGTGTACTATTAGAAGACTGATTTTTCATTACTTTGTCCTATTTAACTGAGTCTTACTTTGCAGCTGGCCAAAAAAAAAAAAAAGAAAAGTGCAAAGACATGTCCAAAAGAAACCTCTCCTGCCCCAAAAGCTGAATTAATGCCATACTTTCCAAAAGCACTAGCTGCAGAACACCTGCAGAGAAAATAGAGATATAAGAGAATGATAGCAAAAGGTCAAGCTTTAGCAGCACATACTTCTATAACCCAAACAGGAAGTAGTTCATGGTCTTCAAATTAAGAAGTGCTGTCTTGGAAACCAGATCTTGGGCAATGTTAATCTCCTCGTCCATGTGCTACAGTTGTCTACTTAGAGGAAGTTTTGCTAGTTCTGCCCTTTTTAGAGGCAAGTTTTCAGTCACTGATAGTCGCTGTTGTTGTAAATTGTGCAGGAAACCTTTGTTCCCCTATTTGTCTGCAGTTATTAGAGACTGGATATAATGACCCATGTGGTCCCTTCCAGGTGTGTTCATAGGTGGAGTGAAATCACAAGTGCTTATACATATTCAAACATTTCCCATAGTGTGTTTTAGTTTTAAGTTCTACTTTTTCCTTGGCCTGTCTTCAGCACTGCTGTGATTTGCCTTTCTTTTTATTTATAAGAGGGGAAGCAACTTTGCTGTGTAGTAATGGATTATATTATATATACATCTCAATAATGACATAAATTCTTAGTAAATTTTCTACTGTTTAAAGATAAAACCACAATATTCCTTAAAAAAGCTAGAATGAATGAGCTTCAGTTTTCAGTGTATTTAATTAGACTGTTGGATGCAAGAGGTCAAGTGAAGAATATTTACTCCATTAAAGCTACTAATTAACTAGTTGTTATTGATGAATTGGTTGGCATGTCCACTGGAATTATGGATGTGCCTTTGTGTGGCCTCAAATAGAAGTTACATTACCTATTGGGAGGTGAATTCTTTGGGGGATAACCTCTGTCCTTTGTTTTGATAAGCCTTTCCGTGTGTTGATGCACAAATCCAAACATGAATGTATCGTACTCATACCAGCCTATCAGTTGGTAATCTCAAGATTCTTTCCTTATACAACATTTTCTTTGTTTGCTTTGCTTTGTTGGTAGGAGACGTACACAGAGATAGCTGGAATGCAGAGGTTTGGGGCTTTCTACATGGATTACTTGTACACAATGGAAAGCACCAGTGGCAAAGGTACCTTTTTGTCTCTGTTTACCATGTTAAATAATAGAAACAAAGACTTTTCTTGCCCAGCTGGTCCTTGACCAACTGTCCTCTAACTTACCTTACCTTTAACATCAGGTTCTTCTTTGAAATGGTTTCATCTTCATTGATGTGGTTGAGGTTAGCTGTTGTGATTAGCCGTTGATTATGATCTTTTTTTTTCCTCCCTAACTACCTACATAACTAATCACAATGATATCTTTTATAGTCAGTTGCTAAACTGGAAATATTTCTCTTGTAGTGGTGAATTCTGAAAGTATGTTTTTTTAAATTATTTTTTTTTAATTGTTGTCATTATTGACTTTGGAGGTGGGGTGGGAAAGGCTCCTCTAAGAGACCCTGGTTGAAGAATGAAGTTGATCACCTACTTGGAGTAGAAGATGAAAAAGGACTGTAATTTTCTTCTGTGAAATAAAATGCAAGGATGAGAAAATTAATGTTTAAATGTACATATCTGAAAAATGTAAATATTAGCCTAAAACATGCACACATAGATACTGGCTAGCTCTGAGTGATTTTTGCGATTCATATAAATTCTTTTCGAAATCTGAAATAATACAGTACAAGTGCAGTAAGTATACCTACTTTTGTGAGTGTCATAGATACCAGGACAAAAGAGCTAATGTGTCACCAATTAGTATGTATATATCTTTATATGGATATTTTTATCATGAATTGCAATGTGATTTCATCCTGCCCCCAGGAAGATCATTATCTACAATTGCTGCTCTGCAGTTTTAGTGCCTAAACAGTACTTTCTTCCCCACCTAAGTGTTTGTTGTTGTGAAGTCGACTTATGCAGACATCTGTTGGGAACTTCTTGCTGTTTTGTGACTGAGCTTTTTATCTGTCCTTACTACCTAGTCCAAGTCATCTGGAGTTTTTTTGCATGAAAGAAATCTCAACTCCTAATTGTTTTTGTTTTCTGGGCTTGTTGGATGTTAAGTATAAAAGGAGTAAGTAAGAAAAACTTCCAGTTTGGTTAGGATATGGATCATGTAAAGCTTATAAAAAGAAATAGGTAATGCTACTGCCTTTGATAGTAGAGGGATACACTAGTAAATTAACAGTTCTTTCCTGGCTCTGCGGCTTTCCTCTTTGCACTGTGAGTGCGATGTGAAGCTGAGAAAATGTACACAAAGTCAAACTTCTACTGAAGTCTACTTCTGGTTCTAATAAAAAAATAACTGTTTAATTGCACACAGAACTTTTATAGAAAGTTCTGTGTAAAAGTTCTGTAGGAAAGTTGAAGATGTAGGGTAAAATTTATCCCCTTTTGAATTTTGTTATGGAAATTTTGACACACACGCAGACTGTTCGATTATGAGGAAAAATTGATCTTGTCCAGTATTTTGCCTTGTTTTTTGAATGCACAAGGAATGTAGTGTAATGTGTAATGATACATCTTTTCCTGACTGTAAGTAACCCTTCTCAGAAATTGCTGAGCTCAGGAATACATTTTTACTTTTTTTTTTTTTAACCTTTCCCCCAGGCCAGGCTACTGCTATTTTCTGACTGCCTTTTCCCCCTCTTAGCTTTGCTTCTCTTTCTTTCAGTCTGTTTTGTCAGGGCCTTTGCTTTTATTTTCTGCATCACTCACCAGAAGGCATCTCACAAAATGTAGCTTGGCTGCTGTGTGCTTTTATTTCAGTATAACTCCTCTATTTTCAGCTGCCTGACTGCATAAAACCATGGAGTAATAATTTTTAAATTAATGGTTTAAATGGTTCTAGAATCAAGAAATTAAAACCTTAAATTTTCAAATAGTTCTGTTTTTCAGAAAAGTTACTGTGACATTTTCTGCTAATTTTCAAGCTGATTTTTCCATACTACAAGTCAAGTATGTAATTATTGAAAACGATGAGCAAATAGGTGTAAATTATTTCTTTATAGTAAAGATATAGACCCCTCAAGATTTTGAAAACAATGTAAGTCTAGCTAGTTTTTTAATATGTGGTGTCTATGTTAAAGTATTTCTGTAAAAGTTTACGTTTGACTATTTCTTGTTTTGACATTAACTATGTTTAAGTTACAATCAGTGCACACCACCTTCCCCTGAAAAAACTAACCCAACTTAAGTTATAGGAGGCAGTTACTGTGATTGTAAGATTTTTATCTGTCAAGGCAATTTTGGTTTGACACATTCTTTGTACCTTTAACCTTTCCTGAAGCATAGGATTACTGATTAAACCACAAGTGCCTCCTGGATAACATTAACCTCAGGAGTTTCATCTGTCACTTACAGAAATGCATTAATCACTTTCAGTATTTTGAATGAAAACAGGACAGATAGTCCTGCACAGTAGTCTGATTTTGAAATTCTGCCCATCCTTCCCTTCCAAGTTTGTTTTTCTATTTTTTGCTTTGTTTTTCAGTGCAAAACAGTAATTTCCCTGAAACATTGTGTAGCTTATCTCTTCCCTAATCACTGATTTACACGACCTATGCGCCTAATGAGGTGTACTTTTGAAGTTACAGTTTCTTCATAATGTGTGCCTGGCTTATACTGGTGGCAAGGTTATTGTGCAGCACTCTCATTTTAAGATTTTAATTTTTTTCAGTTAGACATATGGTTTATTGAGAGCTGAATACTCAGTGGACAGGAAGTATTTTCCTTTCTGCGTTTGCGAAGTTTCAAAAGTAATCTGTGCTCATCTACTTCTGTAGAATCAATAGGTTTTCTATCACATTCTCTTTGGACTTAGTTAAAATTAAATGAAACTATTTCAGAAAGTGGTTTGTATAAATTCTGTCATTTCAGTATATTATTCATATACATGCAATATATACAAGTGAGTCTTTTGGAAAGGTGGGCTGTTATTACTTCTAAAGGCTTTTGACCTTGATATCTCTAAGGTAATGTAATATAATGTTCTTTAGACTTCTTGATAGCATTCATCTGAACTAGATACTGTATAGAATTGGAAGCATGAAATTGCACATTAACTAGACATTAAATAAAGCATACCCTGACAGCCTGCTGGATGCTGGCTTTTAAAAAATCCTGTCTTTTCCAGGATCTGTTAAAAAGGTTGTAAGTTCAGCTCCATCTGAAGATTTTAATAGATTTTATCAGGTAGTATCTTTCTGTCTCGTTTCTGTTTTCTAGTTTTCTTTTTCTTTTTTGAAATGGTAAACAAATCACTAAGGGCAGCAGTGGC
This sequence comes from Psilopsiagon aurifrons, assembly GCA_025447955.1. Classification (NCBI taxonomy): domain Eukaryota; kingdom Metazoa; phylum Chordata; class Aves; order Psittaciformes; family Psittacidae; genus Psilopsiagon; species Psilopsiagon aurifrons. Next base: position 44,252 of record JAOEHY010021228.1, read on the forward strand.
TATATAAATCACTAAGGGTACCAGTGGGTATAAATGCTCTCATCATCAAATTCTGTTGGGTTTTTAGGGAGCAAGTTAATTCTTCTGTTGAGTCTGCAGAATGTTATGGCAGATGTGCTTTAAATTCAGCATAGTCTTGGTTTATTCAGAATCTTTATCCTCAGTAGTCCTTAGAAGCAACAACATCTTAGCAGAGTATGATTAAACATAAGGGGAAAAAAGCCAATCTTATCTTTTCTACCTTTTTGCCCAATCTCACTTCCACCATTAAAGACTGTTTTGAATTAGTACAGGAAAGGAGGATGGGAAAAGGAAGTGATCCCCTCAAGGGTAAAAGAAAACTAGGTTCCTCACAGGCAACCAGAAATAAAACATGTTCTTCCACTTGATTTAAAAGTAAGATTTACCTTGAAGTTGTGAGGCACACCATGCCAGGCTGCTTAACCACAAAGCCTCAGCTACTCAGAAGTTGACAGATCCTGCAGGTCTTTGACAAAATGGGTCGGTCAACAGCTGCATTTCCCACTGCCCAGTCAGATGACCCGAGCTTATCTTGCTGTTTACGTTAGTAGAGACAGATTGTGTAAGTGAGGAAGATGGTATAATGGGAATTTGGAATTGACAGATTTTCCTGTGGTTTTGGGTCATAGTTTTCTACAGATGTGTTTAGTTTGTTTACTGTGACAGAAAGGCAGGAGGTTATTAGATTCATCCAGGGAAATAGGTTGATTTGTACAAGGCATATTGGTGAAAAGTGGAAGGGATGGGATCTGTCTTTTACTGAGTAGGTGTACAAGATCTGCATTTGGTAAGAGCTTGGAAATCTCTTGAGAAGGATCATCAGGGAACAAGTCTGTCCAGTGCTTACACAGTCTTTGGTTGCTGTGACATGACATGATCATGAATGCAAGGAGAGCATATCAAAGGGACATCACTGCAATTGCAGGTGTATTATATTGTGGAAACCAGGGTGAATTAGATGGCAATGCCTGTACCTTTCCTGGCTTCTTTGTTGCATCTTTGACCAGGTGGATTATGGTGTACTGTGCTATCTAATGAGTATGTGCTGTACAGATTCTCTGTGGCAGTCCTTCTGAAAATGGTCTGAGGCATAATGATTAAAGAATTTTTTATTCTCACTGACCATACTTTACCTCATCAGTGAATGAGAGGAAGGGTTTATCTTCAGTTGTCAGTCTGGTGTATGACAGTGCAGTTGTGTGTGATTTTCATTGCTATTCTAGCCCAGGTACCAGCATTTCAGTCATTTGAAAGGCCCGTATCTGTAGTTTCTCTGCAGCACACCTCTTACATGATTGTTTGGGATTGATATCTTTGTGATAAATTCTAGAAGGTTTTGAACCGTATGGCTGTCATTGGCATCTGTAAGTTGTCACAGAAGTCTGGACACCTTCAGAGAATTACCAGCTTAGAGATGCAGAGTTAATGGAAATGTTCCTAAGTTGTGCTGTGCTCGGAGGCAGGCAGAATCTTGCCCTGTTTGCCCTGCATTGAAAGGAATAATGTTTGTTTAAGCATGTTAAACCAGTCACAGTATATTTATGTGTTCAATTTGCATTGTTATATTTCCTCTGTACTTATAAGTCTGTGATCACAGGATTTGAAACAAAAGTAGCTGATAAATTTTATTATGTCCAATTGTTTGGTATCATTTTTTGTCCTTTCTAAAACTTCTTGTAGTTTCTGGGAATCAGCAAGACCTTTCTTCAATAAAGAGTGAAGATTTTGGAAATGTTCAGGAGATGTCTACAAAAAGCCTCATTGTGGGCCCACTCAGTCTTCGACTGGATAGCAGTGCAGTACACCGGATAATGAAAATGATAGTTTGTGCTCTGGAACATGAATATGAGCCATACAGCAGAACTAAGCCAGGTTTGCTCTTATTGCATGTATGCAAATATACAGAATTAAACTAGACTAAATTCAGTGTTCTTGAAGGTGTGACTTCCAAATAGTTGAACTCCAAATATGTCAAGGAATTTTATGTGTCCAGAGAGCAAAATCTGAAAGATAAAATTAATTGCATTATCCCCAACAATGTTGGAAATACTTCTGAGATAATTTCAGACACTTTGGAGGACATTTGTTTCAATCACAAGCCTCCTGTTGCATAAGGAAGGCTTATTTCGTTGGCAACTCTAGCTTCAATTCAGTCTTAGAGAAGAACATGTCCCTGGTGCTATGTGTATATTTGAAATACTAGTTATGTAGGGAAGAAATGCATGGAAACAAGTAGTGGTAAACTGTCAAGATTAATTTCTAAGAAAGAGCTATTCAGATTTCAAAGTTAGAAAGATCCACTTACGATTGCATTTGCCTTAGGTAGAACCAGTGTGGAATAAAATTATTAAATTTAAAAAGTGTGGGGGAAGCTGTCAATTTTTTGCTGGTCTCTAACCATTTCTGAAACAGAAACTGTAGGAGATACTTTATATATTTAATCAAACATACATAATCTTGCTTTATTGTAGATATTGTGGATGGAAATAGGACTATGCCAAGTTCAGAAGAAGTAGCATCATTGGAGGAATACATTCCCACTCGACTTACAACGTTCACTGTTCTTAAGTGTACAATTATAATCCCTGTGGCAGAATTCAATTTACTAGACTACTTGATGCCAGTAATCATGGGTGAGAAGGTATGTATGCACAGATATTTATTCAGGTCTTTACAATCAATGTGTGCTGTTTCATTTAAATTTTCTCAATGGGCTGTTATTCCATGTGGCAGATGTATTGCTTATCCTGGTGTCCAGGAGCCTTAACTTCAGATACCCAAGACAAGTGCTGTGTGCAGCAACTAGCTAGACTTGTTGAATCATGTATAAATTGAAGGTGTTGTGAAAATAACTGTATTTGTGAGGCATTTATATGTAAGAAAGATGAAAACAATTTGAAAAAGTTGTGGGGTTTTTTGTTTGTTTTTTAGAGATAGATTTGAGTAGTATTAGATGATGGAAGGAATGATGACATTCTTGATAACATGATAGACACATGCTGACTAGGAGAGCACCGACTTGTGCTGTGTTTTCTTGTTATTATTCTTATTATTCCTAATTTGATACAAGTTTAATACAGTTTTTAGACCCATAAAATAATTTGGATTGAAAGAGATCTCTGGAGGTGATCTCCGGGAGTCCAAAATCCTGTTCAAAGCAAACTCAAATGGAGCAGGTTGCTCCAGGGTGTGTCTGGCATGACTGTGAATGCGTAATAATATATGATATTGTAAAGGTTAGATCAGCACGTGTTTTGTGATAGAGCTTTGGAGGGATAAAAATGCAAACAAATATTTTATAGAACCAAATATTTCGACTTTGCATATTTCTGTAGTGGTTTGACCTTGGCAGCTGCCAGGATGGGTTGAGATCGTGAATGAGGGAGAAGTTACTAACCAGTTACAGTTATAAGCAAACCAAACTTGACCTGGGGACAATTAATTTAATTTATTGCCAATTAAAATAGATTTGGGTAGTGAGAAACAAAGACGGGATCAAAATAAAATCTTTCCCCCATTCCCTTTTTTTGCCAGGCTGAACTTCACTCCTTCATTTCCTGACTTTTCTATCTTCAGGCCCACAACACAGGGGAATGGGAGTTTGTGGTCAGTCCATAACGTCTTTCTCACACTTTTCCCCAGCTCCAGTTAAGTCCTTCCCAGAGGATGCAGTCCTTGAGGGATCAGTCTGCTGCAGTGTGGGCTCTGCACAAGGCTACAGGGTCCTTCAGCGTATATCCACCTGCTCCAGTGTGGAGTCCTCCACAGGCTGCAGTGTGGAGGTCTGCTCTGCTGTGTGTGGTCTCTTCCATCGGCTGCAGGGGAATCTCTGCTCCTCTGCCTGGCACACCACCTCCTCCCCCTCCTTCTCTGACCTTGCTGTTCATATTGCTGTTTCTCACTTTTGTTTTTTTTTCCCCCTGATTCCTCTCAGCCTGTCTGCGCTTTTTACCTTTTTAAATTGTATTTCCACAGAGGTTCTGATGGGCTCAGGTGTGCCCTGTGATGGAATCAATCATGTCCAGCGCAGGGCAGCTTCTGGTCTCCCCTCACAGAGGCCCCCCCCCCCCCGCCTCTGGCTCCCTCTCTTCCAGCGCCTGGACACATATGACCAAGACAGTTCTGAATAAAAGTTTATACGTGTATTTTAAACTTTGAAGAAATGTTTCTGTAAAGATACATATTATAGTGACTGTAAGGCCGTGGTATCTGTAAGCGCTTTATTACATATAGATTTGCTTGAGTGTGTGGGAAGGCAAGAATATATAAATATGGTAGAAAGTACCTATTAGCATAATAATTGCATTTTTTTTCTCCTCTCCCTTAGAATGTAAGTGGCCAGTTAAATGCTGCAAGCTTCCAGCCCCTGCGGCCTTTGCCTTCCATCCGAATTTTGGTGGATAAGGTTAACCTGGAGCACTCGGTGCCGATGTATGCCGAGCAATTGGTGCATAAGGTCAGCGGCCTCGGCCAACCGTCTGACAATCTGCTCCATTACTGTTACTCACACTGCTACCTGAAGGTAAAAGAAGGCTTGAGATCTGTTTCTTAGTGCAGTGTGCTCAGAAAAAGTTAATAGAAGCATAGATAATCCTAAGTGTTAGCGGGGTTCTTGGGAGAAGGTTTTCAGATTATCTAAAAGAACATAGAATGAACCCATTTTGCAGAATTTCATTGTTTGGGGTTGCTGCTTCTAACTTGAGCCAAATGTTTTGTAACATGAACAGAGAACTTCATGCAAAGGACCTATGCAGACTGAAGCCCTAAGGTCTTTGTGGCAAGGCTGATTTAAAATAATCTGGAAAGAAGCCTTTAACGTCTTCTAGGATAGTGCTGATAGAATATGTAGATGTCAGCGAACTACACTTAGAAAATTTATGGGATGTTATGAGGAAAAAACATCACTTCTAGCAGTGTTGAGAGAGCAAACACCATGATGCTGGAGGTGTGCAACCAAAAACTGCTGCCAAAAATTTTTTTTTTTTTCATTATAAGAGGAAAATCCTCTGAATGTTCTCAATTAAAGATCCATCATGTCAGAGGAGTTTTTATTGTGAGGTTGGAGATAGTTTAAGAAGCTACTGAAAAATTGCTTTGAGATGTTAGTAGAACAAAAAAGTGAAATCTCAAGAGGAGTTTTAAAACAGGCCTTTCAACCTTTTAGGATGTGCTCAGGTGTTTGAAACCTTTTGGGTGCTACTAAAATGTAAATATTCCCAACTACTACTGTTAATTTTACTTTTTTTCTTTTTTCCTTTTTTTTTTTTTTTTTCCCCAATTATCCATTCACTTCTGTGCTGATCTCTTAATAGAGATTTAAACAATGAAATTCGTATTGTCTGCATAGAAAAAATTCTGGCCCAGAATTTTATGGCAAGCTTTAAGCTTTCTGTGGGACATGTTTACCTCATTTAAAGTGATTGGGATGGCAATATTGCAAATCATCTGTATGTTTTTCAGTTTGAGAGGACTTTTTTCTATTCAGAAATTTTTACCAGTTGTTCAATTACTGTTTGCAAAATGTGGGCTTCAGTTTTGACTTTTGTAGGGTTTATTTGCTAGCTTTAGTAAAGGCCAAAGTGTTCTGTTCTTGTGTGAATTGTGATACAGCATGTTAAAAAGTTAACCCTAATACTATTTGTTTTCCATATTGAACAGAGAGAAATCATAAAGTATAGTTGTGTTGAGCCTTTCTTTAGATGCTGTTAATACGAAAAAAGGTTTTTAAGGGAAGCTTCTAATTTCCTTAAATACCACTTTTTTAGGCCCATATTGTTATAATTACAGACAATTACTTATTTCATGTGAAAGGCAGTGTGCAATCTGCAATTTAAAGGATAAAGAATAATGTATTTTAATTTGAAAATTATAATTTGGCTTTTTTTTTTAATTCTGTGCACAGTTAACCCTTATTTTTTGAGTGAAGAAGGTACTTTTTATATGCATTCCTGTTGGGACATTTATTTAGGTAGATTTGGATAGTTATGTTTGTGTTTGAGGGAAAAATAAATTATCTAAAAATAATGCACAGTTTATGTCATATTTGAGTATATTTAAAAATGTGTGTATCATATTATAAAAGTAAATTGAAAGTAATCTAATAATGCAATAGTACACCCTTTGACCGACCCAATTTGTTTCAGATATTTGGTTTTCAAGCAGCACTGACTTCTTTGGACAGTAAAGGATTGTACTGCATCCCTGTTCCAGTTATCCCCTCATTCAGTACTGCGGTTTATGGCAAGCTGATCAAGTTTCCCAAATATTGGTGAGCATTAAGAATATAGTTTATTTAAGTAATGTACTCAGTTATTTTTGGGTTTCTAATGAATGATTTAAAAATGCCAAGCTCCCTATGAATCCCTTAACTTTGCTCTCTCTTCTGCCATATTCTCCTGTTAAGTCTGCTATGAATAACAAATTTCTTTGTAAGGATAGCTGAAACCTGGACACTGTTTTAAACTCAACCAAATAAAAAGCAACAAATGTTGGGAAGGAGCCCAAAACATCACAACCCCACAAAAAGACAGTCTCTTCTAGACTTTTATTTCTGCTGGTCATTACAGCTGGAAGTATTTTAACATTGTGATCAGGTTCTGAAAACAATTCTGTGCTTTATTATGAAATGAGCTGTAAAATGTTTTTTTCTTTAATGCCATAGAAATTCAGTTTTTAAATTCATCTCTACAGGTTAAATCTTGTGAACATTAATGTCAGCATGTAATAGTTTTTATTAATTAAAAATTGTATTTATAAAAACTATTTTAATGAAAATGTATAATGGCAGTACTTTGGGCAGGACTTTAGTTTTCTTTATCCTTCATTTTGTGCAGTAGCTCTCTGCTCAAAGACTACATTGTGACTGAATCCCTATAAAGGATCTTACATAAAAGAATAAGAACAGAAAAGCAGGTTAATGTGTTAAATATTTTGGCTTGAAACACTGTGTTGTATAGCTAATTTGTAACATTTATTTGTGAAAGTTTATATGCTAGTTTATCTGTCATAGGTTGTGATACCGTGTTAAAATATGAGGGTTTTAGCATAATCAGCACACCACCAGGTGGTAGCAGCCTAATTGACTTTCTCATATTTTCCCTCAATAGTTTAGAAAAGTGTTAACCACTCAAATTAATTGGTGTTCTGTTATGGCAGTTTGCTAAAAAATAAGTGTTATCAGGATGACCCATAATCAACACTAATCAGAGTACTCATGACCTGACATCTAACACTAAGCCCTGGTCAGTGATCCTTGTTAGTAAACTGAAGAAATAAATTAGTGTTTGGTGGTAATCTTAAATTTCTTTAGTACAATATAAACCCCATGGTTAGATGTGTGAAACAAAAATAATATTTTAGAGATGAAAAGTATTTGGAAAAAATCTGTCATCTGACAAGTTTATGGTATTCAAATGCTGGTGCTTTCTCATGAGTGCCCTTATACTCTCTTTTGTGTGTGATTGTGCTTGTTGTGCTCATTGTGCTCGATCTCTGGCTTGCTCATGCTTGGTTTCTTATGCTTTTCCACATGTGCTGTTGCATACTTGCCATCATGCTCTGTCGCATGGTCTTGGGCTAGTGTTCTCACCCTTTCTTGGCCATTCTCTGCTTCTCTCATGCTTTCTGTCTTGCTCACTTTCTCTCTCTTAAAAACACCTTGCATTACGATGTGTGCCCAGCTGGAAAATAGAGCATGGTAGACTAATAACATAGAGAAATAAAAGTGAACAGTAGTTTTGGGGTGCAGAGGCTGGGGAATGGTCCTGACTTAAAATAGCAAATGATCTATCAATCAGCACTTACTAGCAGATCTTCTAAGGCCAGCACTTATTGTGGTCTAGTGTATTTTAAAATAATTTTAATAGTTTGCTTACATTTTTCCCTGTGATGGACTCTTTCTAAAGCTTATTTATTTATTAACAGTGTGAAATAATTATATAAAATTAACTTATTCCAACAATTTATCTAAACTAAGCAACACCAATTTGCGGGTAATAAAGTAGAAAAACAAATGAGTACAGCAGCAGCCTGGTTAAATGAAGTGTAGTTTGAAGTGAATAAAACTCCAGATGAAACGCATCAAATAGCACTTGAACTAAATCGAAATCAGCATGAGGACTAAGAGCTTCATTGAAGTCATGCAGTGAGTGAGAATTAGTCTGGTAGGATAACCTGGTAATGTCATTAAACTCAAATTCAGTCCTTCCCCCAAATTATACCACCTGCTTTATTTGGACTTTTAGATTTCACATTCCAGAGTTTCTTAAAGTACACACATCTGATGCTACATGTGTTCTTCTGTTTCTTCGTAGAAAATATATACCACAGACCATACCTTTTAAAAACAAAGACATTTTATGAACTGTTATGGAATCCCTCAGGTAGTGTGTTTTGAGTTAGCAGTGAAAATCTCAACTTTATTTCTGACATAAATCAGTAGAATAGCTTTCTTTTCTAGTTTCAATATAATAATCTCAAAATGTATAAAATACTGTAGTAATATTTATTTTTTTAAAACTAGTTGATCAACATAGGTAGCATATTTTAACAGATGAAATTTCAGCAACATTTGCCCAGTAAAGTCCATTAAATAACCATAAATGTTACAAAAGTGTTGTTTCATATACCTTCTAGATTGATGTCTGTTTTAATTTCAGTTAATGCACTTTCTTCTTATAAAAGAAATAACGCTCAAGTTCACTAGTTAACTAAGTCATGGACATCTTTTAAATTGTATAGCTAATCTATTTTTATATGAAAGCAAAAACATCTGGTCTTTTATTTTTGTCAGACATAAAAAGATGCAAAATACAATGTTAATGTCAATATTTTACAACTACTTTATATAGTGTTGCATGCCAGATTGTAAAGCAGCTTTCAAGAGGATGTCTAAAACCAACTGAGAATTAACAGAATATGGGTAAAAGCCCATAATGAATGACAAGAATGTTTATTGCCAAACAGAAATCTTGAGAGGAATTAGCTGATTTATTTCTTTTTTTTCTTCCTTTTGGCTACAGTCAATGTCTGTGGTAATAGATGAGGTAATCTAGTGTAAGCCATTCAGTGTTACAACGCTCTATCACTTATAAAATATCACTTTATTGTAGTTCTGAAGAATATTAAAGCAACATTAAAGAATACAGATTCTGAATAGCTTTCCTATATTTTTCTCATGTCTGGATTGATAGTGAAGTATGTTGTCGATATATTTTGAGCTGGATATTGTTCCAGTTATGTATGTAATTTTATTGCTTTTTCTCTTTTCTTCACCTGTCTAGTCTTAATTCCCTTCCTATGACAAGTGTTCAGACTCTAATTTTCCTTTATCAGGACTGTGTAAAGGTTCTCAGTTACTGTCTCCACCTGTGACAGGCTTTGAGACTTTAAATATTGGTAGAATAAGGTTATAAATGGGCATGATGTGATCTATCGCTGCATCTTTTCTATTCAGCTTCTTAGTCCAGTAGTGTACTTTGAAGGAATGTGTTACCTTGATAATGTGTCTTCTCTTTCTCATTTTGAGACCAAAGCAATAGCTGCTGACTTGCTGTCTGCAAGGAAACATGAGTACAGACTTAACTAATAGCTGGTCATGTGTGAATGAACCTTTTATCAAAAATTTGAGTTCTTGCTGGGTAAATGAGTATCTAGGATATCATGGCATGCACTGTAATAATTAGAGTACATAGCAGTTAATTGGTTGTTCTGAATTGCTTATCAGAACAAATCTGGAATAGAAACTTGCAAGTAGATCTTAGTAAACAAACAAAATCTTTGGGAGGCTCATGGATACAATTTTTGCAAACATTTTTCTTTGAGCGGTTCTCTGAATGTGGTGTCTTAAGAAATAAATTTCAGCTTAAACGTAGGCAGTGTGCTAATAGTCATGTAGCTCCTGGTGGGGAAGGATTCTTGATAATGTAAGATATGAGTTTTGTTGGAGCATGAGATTTGAGTTGTGTTGAGATTGAGTTTCTTTCCTTTAATGCTTTTTTTGCAATAAATTGACAAAAGCTGACAAAAGTTTAAAATTTGCTTTTAAAGGAAGTCACATGTTTCATGTGCTGGGCACCTCAGCTGCCCAGAGATATGATGGCACTTATTTCACTTATGAAAGATATGGGTTTACAGTCCTGATGTAATTATTTTATTAATATGGGTCTTTATAGTACTGGAAGATCATTGTGGAACTGTAGATAAAAAGAACCTCTCATGGAATATATATGTGTATTTTCTGCAGTCTTTGTTTTTATGAACTCTTAAGAATGTTTGTATAATATGTCACTTCTTAATATTTCAACGCGGATTTAACTGTGAAGGTAAATATTTACTGTGTCTCTAGAATCTATTACATTTACATTAGAGTGGCATGTTAGGTCCTAACCTCCTTTTGGCTAACTATTATACAATGGTATTGAGAAACATACTTTGCCAGCAACCTGAACATCAGCAATCTATGTTTCCTAACCTGACTTCCTAGCTTTTATTTTGACTTTGTCACCATGTAGTTGCCAAATGGTTACTATGTACAGATAATTTAGTTTAACTTTTTTTAATTTCTCACTTAACATTACAAAACCTGAAGATTCTAAAGACCTTGTGTTACTGCTCTTTGGATTTCTGTTCAAGCTTTTGCTCCTGTAAAGGTCTTTATATATTTTTATACAGCTTTACTTCCCATTTTCTTGACATTTATCCCTTACAAGGCCAATATGCCTCCCTTAATCAGGGCAATGTAGTTGTATTCCATACAACTGTATTCTTATTGACAGAATTCATCGTTAGACTCCTTACAAAAGCCTGTAAACTCATTTAAGCTCCAGTATGAGTCGGGATGTGCATCTGCTCATGTGTGCTTTGTGGGTCATCTTGAAAAATCCTGTGTGGTTTTAATGGTATCAGTGAATTTACCAGTGAGAGCAGTTTTTGTTGATCTATAAGCAATGCAGTAGATACACATCTGGCTTACTGCATAGTATGAAGTTATTTAGCAAAGAATTTAGCTCCTGCTTATGTGGCCTTTACCAGCAAGGTTCTACTTCATTAAGAGTAGGACATTTCAGGATTCTCTGTTCACTAAAGAGAAAATTGGAAGTATATAATGGGCTATCACATGAACTGTCTTTATTTCTTTTTTGATTGAAACGTCTTTTATGGGCATGTCCAATGGGGTAATGTTGCTTAGAACTAGAAATCAGAAATTTCTGACCCTGAAAGTCATGGGACCTAGCCATCATGCAGTTCTGTGCAGTTGTTATACTAAGAGGCAAGCAGGCCCTGCTGGCAGGAGACACAGAGCCAGATATCCACTATCCACAGACTGTGAACATTAAATCATAAATCTAGAAAGCTTTCCAATAAATTGACACTTGGGTCTTGATTTTGGCAGCCCCTCTTTATTGACTAGTCACAGTAAATCAAGAGTAATGTCAATTTAGATTGGATGTGGATTGTATTTCACATGGGCAGTTGAGGGGCATGCTCATTTCCTGGGTCAGGAGCAGAAACAGGTTGAAAACACATGAAACTCATTTTGTGGCATTCAGTTGTGACTATTAGTTATGTCAGTAATTGGATATAACTGCCAGATGAAAATTCAGGGTATCCTTCGAAACAGGAAAGATCTGAGATTACATGCCTGAACAGATGCCATCCGTGTTTGGGACAGGAAAGGGTTTCAGGCACATCAGCATCATGTGAGTTAGAGGTAGCACATGTAAAAACGTGTTTGAACTATTGAGATATGCCAGTAATATGGCTGTGCAAAAGCAGACAGAAATAGTCATTCTCTGGGGTTCTGCAGAGGTGGTTGTGTTGAATTGCATCAGGTGTGAATGGTCAGTCTAGGAAGTACACTGGATTGCTTCAGCACTGTGTACTTCCCTGCTTCTCTTCTGTCACCTAGAAAGTGCATGAGGGAGCATAAATACTAGATTAGGGTTTTGTGGTTTGTTTTGTTTTGGTTTGTTTTTTGTTGTGTTTTTTTTTTTTTTTTTTAAATTAATTTATTGGTAGATGTTTTCGGGATGTTTTCAAATTCACTGTTTTAAGCTGTGAATTTGACGCTATGAGAAATTTGATTTCCTGTGCATCTTTGTGTTTGAGGAGTAAGTATGTCAGTGTATCTTAGCAACTTGTGAATAGCAATGTGTGGCGATTTAACACTTAGTTTTAACAGAATGATTTCTTATTGATAATATGGTTTAACATATCTTTCATTATAAAAGTTGAAGTAGGCCGTGCTTGTGTATAAGGATGAAGATGCGTAGGGAGCTTGTGTGGAACACTTGCTAATCTGCAGTGATACCGGCGGATCAAGTTTCAACATGAACATTTTGAGGCACTTTCCAAGTGCGCTCTTCTGGAAGGAGCTGTTGTCAGTTACCAGAACGGCCCTCTGTCCAGGGGGGGTTTGGATTCTGAGTACATGACTTGCAGCTTGATTAGTGTGAGTACAAATTAACTTCAGTTGGAAACCTCTAGTTTAATTTTTTTGTTTTAAATCAAGTCCAGATTTAATGTCACTGCTTCTCAGCAGATGTGGCAGGCGGCATTCAGCAAATCTGTTAAAAGTGCACTTTTAATCAATGTAAATTGGAAGCAGTTGTATTTTTTTAGTATTGTCCATGAGGAGTTGACAGTAAAGGGTGGTCATCTGTAGAGTTTTCTGTGTAGTTATTTAGACTAATTAATTGTCAAGGCTCTTCAGTGAAAGTAAATTAAGCCTATTAACTAATATCTATCTGTCCAGGGAAAGTGATTGTACATGGTGAATACTTTATCCAGTATTGTCTGGCATTTACACTGGAAGCAAGCAAATGTCATTTATTTCAAAATGTGTAGGATTTTCAGGGTTAAAGCCACATTTTGCTTTACTTGGGACTGGTAACGTGTGCAAGACTCACTTTCTTAAAGCTGAAGTGCTGCTAAGCAGCATAAATAGTAAAGAAGATTTGAATCCCTAATGTATGTTCCCTTTGTATTAGATGGATTAGAAATTCTGTTGCTCTTAGTTAGTGTTATCCTTGTCTGTATAAAATATCTGGTTGGGATTTTCAATGATATTTTTGGTTATGAAGCTTTGCTCGTGTGAACTCTGGACAGAAAGATCCACTGCTGACAGTTCTTCACACACGGTTTGTCCTTTATTTCTTGAGATTTTTGCTTGCAATTTGGTGACCTCTGCTTCCAGCCTTCCCCCTTGAAGTATGTCTGTGAATCACAAAGAGAAATACAGTCCCTGAGCTGGCATGTGTTCTATAAAATAAAATATTCCAGAAAACAGTCTATTGACCTGAGGCCTGGTGGCCTCTGCAGCTCAGTTGATATCCACATACCCACATGTAGCTTTTCCTTCTGCTCCCAAAAGGAGAGAAAAAACCCAAACAAAACAGCAACAGTAAATCATCTAAGAAGAATATGTTTGGACTTTGTCTGCGCACTGTGGCTGGGGACAGCTTCTGGGGTGCTTGGTCTCTTCAGCATTGCTTGAGAAAATGCCAGCTACTGTGGCCTGAGGCTGGCAGAGCCCAAGCTGGCAGGTAAACTGTATGCACAGCCACAGGCCGTTACGGCAGCTTGCACTCAGCCTACATTAGTTGGCAAATAAGGACATAACCTGCTTGCAACTTGTACTCTGAAACTGGAGGGCATGGAGGTCAATGATGGTCTCATCCTGCTAGCCTGCCTCATGCAAATGTTGGTTGGCAGAGAAGATTTTGAAGGAATGAGCTTTAGTGCTTGCAGTTGTTCTCTTACCTTTCACTTTCATCGTTGCATTTCTTTCTGAGAATATGCTGCGGGTGTTGATAGGGTTGAAAGCACTATTTTAAAAGGTTGTAGTTGTTAAATACAGTGTCTTGAAGGAAAATGTAGATCGTCTTTCATGCTTTAGGACTTTTGGTATAGTTCTCTAGTGAATTATGTTTCTGAAGTTTTACTATTCTCATTGGGTACCAAATAATTCTCCTTTACCAAAGTTGTATGTTTAAGGGCTTCTTGAATAAGTTATATGTTTATTGAACAAGCTGCATAGAATTGTTGATTTTTGTTTAGCATTCTATGGTTACCTTCACTATACTTATGGAGCCTTGTTATGTTGCTGGGCAAACTGTAGCATGTTTGCCTTTGACTCTGCAGAGCTTCACTGTCAGGTAGTAGGCGTTATTTCCACATGGGGTGAGGTAGCAGCAATTTCATGGTCTTAAATTATGCAACCATAATCTGTGCAATAAAATTAAATTATACAAGCATGGTAATGTCACACTCAGTTGAATTTGGTAACCGTGACAAGTGGTGACTGAAACCATTTTATTAAAAAGCTGTATTTATCTTCACTTGGAGCAGCAAATTAGCCAAAAAGAAAGGCTTATGTGGATGTTAATCTGTTCAGATGTCCATAATACCATAGAAGCTTTACTGCACCTGTGTTCATCTCTAGGCAGGAGCAGCGTACTATCCTGTGTACAGTATCTTTTTTGTTGTTGTTGTTGTATTCTCCTCATGCTTGTTCCGTCTGAGACATAGATGGGCTTTTTCTTTTCCATGGAAATAGTCCTCATAGTTAGGATCTGTCTTTGGTCCTTGGCTAAGTGCTACGGCTAAGTATATTGTGTTTGTACAGGTAAATGTCCTGGCCGTTTTTACTCAAGCACTTTCATCCTAGTTATTTATAGCTTTGTATTAATTTTTATAATTACTGTTTCTTTAGTAACACATTTAAAAATAAGTTCAAGTAAACCCCTCAGCTGTACATACTGAGTAACAGGTACTGTACTGAAGACATACTAATCTTTGGACCTCCGCTGGGTCTATATGTCTGGAAGGTGTTGTCTGATTTTCATTAGGTTTTGATTTTCTGAAGGGTATCAGCTCCCACTTTCTGAATTATAATTTTAGTATATGTTTTGTATGAGAACATTAGAGGGCAACTTGAACAAAAAAGGAAGAATGAGAGACAGCTGAAGTTAGGTTTATGTGAGATGAGGCCCTTGAACAGTAAACTGTGAGCATAAAATTTGTTTATCAGAACAGATTTGGAAATCAGTTATACCTGTTGAAAGTGCTTCTGAAACTGATGCAAGGAATGGAAGGGATTAGGTTGACTGAGACTTTAATAGAATTGTGGATTAATTTTTTTCAACTCATCAGAATTTTTATCCATTATAAAATGTATTAAAAAAAAGCCTACGGGATTCTATAATAAATTTTTAATTAGTTTTATTTGCTGATGTCTAACTAGCTTTTCCTTTGAGTTTAATGTCTGATTCCAAAATGAACAGTCGAGTAGAAGGAAGTGTATTTGGTAAGCATGATTCGAATACTTCTTTGGTAGTCAAGAAATGTGCACATGCATGCAGAATGGCAGAACTAAGAATCTGATTTTTATATTGTAAAGGGGGAATTGAAATGGAATTGTTATAATGCTGTCACTGACTTAATTTGCTTGCTCTTAGAGTGCATGTATTTGTTATACTCTAACTTTTATTATGCATAATTTTTGGATTTGGCTGTGTACATATTTTACATCAAGAAAATGCTTTTCTCACATGTTTTACTGACAGTATCGTTTCTTCATTATGTGTGTATACGATAATTTTGATGATCTTGAAGACTCACTAGGGCTCGTGGAGGTTTTTAAGTAATGAAATAGAGGTAGTGAATAGACCAAAACTGAACACAAACACCCCTATATCCATAGAATTTGCCTTGACGTTTTTGTACTATTTTTACTGAAAGAATGGTGTAAAGTCAATGCCAGAGTCAGTGCTTAAGATGGTAAATTTAGACTTTACAACAGTTGTAGTCTTTGAAGTAAAAAGTGCATGCATTTACTGGGATTTAATGTTTTGCTTTAAATAGTTCTGGTAGCCTTTAAAATTCTTTTGAGGTTGCAAATTAGTGGGGCCACAATATAATAATTTTAGCAGCCTTTATCCTTTTTCTGCTCTTGTGCAGTGTAAACACTTGAATCATTGTCTTCTGGGATGGCAAGTATTCCTCTGCATAAAATACAGTTCTCCACTCAAGTTTTTCCTCCATAGGGTCATCTGGTCAGCTATGCTGGCTCTGGAAAATGGAAAGGTCCTCACCACAGATAGGGCCCATGAGCTGGGCTGTATTCTTGTAAATAATGTATATGTAATTTTTGAACATGTTTGACTGATAATTATCAAAGTGGTGGAAGAAACAGTAAAGAAGAAAGTTGCATTGGAAATTTGGAGTAGGAAAAGAGTTTGAAATTTGAAATCATGAATAGAGTGCAATAGACTAAGAAATGAAATACCTGTGCATTTTGAAATAAATTTGTTAGAAATTATTTTTTATTTAAGAGAACTACTTTTTATTTAAGATACTGAATTTTGAGCTGTGCTAGGAATGAGAAAGGTAATTTAATAGTAGCTTAAAAACAAAATAATGACTGCAATTTAATGAGATCATAGAATCATGTTGGATAGAAATCTGTATTAAAAAATCCTTATTTGTAATCCTAGTATTCAGCAAAATTCTATCCTACAATATAATATCCTATACCATACAAAAATATTTTGTAGATAACGATTGTTCTATACTGTCTGAATTTCCCTCAGATTGAAGGGATGGCTCCTGAGAGCTGCTGCGCTTACTTCTGACAGCATGAAAGGGTGATGGAAGTAGATGCTGTTCTCAGCATCTCAGGGCTGCTGTACTCTTGCTCCCCTGATACCACCAGATGAAGTGTGGATCTCCTTGCCAAATGGCAGGAGCCTTTGTGTCCTGTTCCTGTTTTGTGGCATCATGTTCAACAGATGACTGTCAGTGTAGTTTTCTTCTCTGAGCACCAGTGTGTTTCCGAGCCCTCCTGGCTCCCTGTTTTACTTGCTAATGGCAACCAAATGGCTCTGTGTGTCAAATTTAGAGGATTGATTTAATAGCTGTTGCTGCTGCTTCTGGGTGAAGGGGGAAAGAGTAGAGGAAAAGGGAGAAGGATGAGTTGCTTCTCTGGACAGAAAAGCAGGCTGCTCTATGGCAAGGCATTTTTCAAAACCCTGTTCCAGCCATGTGGCTATTGAGATGAGATTCCACCGCAGTATCCAAAGCAATGATACTGCATTTACAAAAAAATATAAAGTTTTAGTAAACACAGATCTTTGCTGTTTGGAGCTTTATGGCCTCTAGCAACTTTTACCTGTTAAGCTCTAGTAGTTTTGGTGGTCTTGGTCATCTGTACCTGCTTAAGTTACAACATATCCAAGTTCCAGGTGATTTCACCCCCTGAAATGATCATTTACCAGGAGGTAAATGATAATGATTACGTTTATTTTAGCTTCGCTGCCTTACTGAGTAAGAGTTAGTTCTCTGAAACATATAGTAGATGTAAAAGTGCTCTGCTTCTGGTTTGATTCCCTCTGTACTACCTTCATCAAACCATTGATTCCCTATAGGAAGTCCTAGCTTCTTTCCAGATGTCTTTTTGGTGGTTTTTCTTTTGTTTTGTGTTTCTAAATATGTTTTATCTTTGGTCACTGTAATGAGTACCAATTTTTCTCGTGGAATTTATATTTAGATCTGATTGAACATAATGCAGCTAGATGTCATAGAATCATAGAATAGTTAGGGTTGGAAAGGACCTTAAGATCATCTAGTTCCAACCCCTCTGCCATGGACAGGGAC